>JBBYHM010389287.1:0-14770 GCA_038381775.1 Adansonia rubrostipa | reverse complement strand
ATACTTGTTAAATTTATCACTACTTTATATTCTCTTATTTCTATAGGCCATATCATTATTGACATTTTCTTATTTCTTGGGACTGGGTGGTTGAGATGGATCGCTCACTCGACTTAACCTTAAATAGTTATTACAAAGTGACTATTTATTTAGAGCCACCACTAATCTAATTAGGCTAAGTGAGATGGTGAGATTGGTCACCAACCGGAGTTATTATTTTGAGGGTTATGAAACTCTAGAATACAAACTCCAAGGCTTGTGATCATACCAGAGATCATATAAAAAGGTCCGAGAGTCGGTTATAGTCACAAGTAAGGATCAACCCTCTCGTGATGCCCGAAAATTAGTGCCTTATTAATTACGTGGTAACTTGAATTTTAATTTTTATTCAGTTTAAACATATGGCATTTAATTATAGATTCCCAAAATAATGATTTTTTAAGACCAATTTATTATGCCGTATTAGGAAGATCAGGTTTTTAAAATTTTGAAAGTCAAAATCTCTTTCGTATTCCATCAAAAATCAGTGGAATTCGAAAGCTTTTTATCATTCTCCTTTGTATCCCGACGGAAAACCAAAGGAACACAAAAGGTTTTAAAATTAAAAATATTTTTTGCACCCCGGTAGAGGGCCAGAGGAATGCAAAAGTTTTTATTTTTTTTAATTTATAAAATTTTGACTACCATTTTAAAAAGAAGATCTCAATATTAAAATAATCCGTAGAACCTTTCTCATATTTTGAGAGAAATTTTACGTATTATTTTAACTTGGAGACATTACCTTAATTTTCTAAGAAGGAAATTTATATTTTATTAAAAATATTATAAAACTTCCTAAAGCTCAATAACAATCTAAAATCACGAATCTATTCCTAATATGTTCTTTAGACATGAAAATATTCTTGTAATCACATAGGACTTGATTCTAACAAAATTACCAAAACGTCCCTAGGGTATACCTTCGACGTAAAGTATCTCGATACCCCTAATGGATACCAAAATAACCTTAAAAGACTAAATGAATCCTAAACATTCACCTTTAGCATAAAAGTTTCCCGGTGAAAAAAATTATGAAAATGCCCTCTAAAGTATACCTTCGACATGAAAGTATCCTGCTACCCCTAATGGATACCAAAATGACCTTGGAGGGCTAAATGAATCCTAAACATTCATCTTTGGCATAAAAACATCCCAATGAGAAAAATTACGAGAAAATACCCCTTGGGTATACCTTCAATATGAAAGTATCCTGATACCCCTAATGTACACTAAAATGACCTTAGAAGGCTAAATGGATCATAAACATTCACCTCTATCGTAAAACCATCTCGATAAAAAAAATTATGAAAATGCCCCTATGGTATACCTTCGACATTAAAGTATCTCGATACCCTTAATGGACACTAAAATAACCTTAGAAGGCTAAATGAATCCTAAACATTCACACTTGGCATAAAAGCATCCTTGTGAGGAAAATTATGAAAATGCCCTTAGGGTATACCTTTGACATGAAAGTATCCTGGTACCCTAATGGACACTAAAATGACCTTGGAAGGCTAAACCAATCCTAAATATTTATCTTTGGCTTAAAAATGTCCCTGTGAGCAAAATTACCAAAATGCCCTTGGGTTTTTGAAAATTACATTTCGTATTCTTTAAAAGATCGAACAAATACGAGAAGTTTTGAAAATTTCTATATCCCTACGAAAAGCCATAGAAATAAAATATATCTTTAAAACTAGTAAAATGTCCATTTTGCCCACCCCAAATATGAAGATTTGCTATTTAGTTCCTTCACCTTTCTAAATTTTCATTTTCATCCCTATATAATAAAATAACCTAAAAATCATAAAATTCATATGAAATTATGCATCAAAATGCAACCAATATATTAATAAAGATTCGACCAAATACCTTGCCCTAAAATTTTTTAATTTACAAAGTAACCCTTAAACTTTGTAAAATTATATTTCAACCCCTATAGAATAAAATATCGTAAAACAACAACAACAAGTCATCAAATCATCAAAGAATCAAAAAGAAAACATGGCAAAAATATGTACAAAGGTTCGGCCAAACACATTTAGCCATATAGCATAATTTTTTTCATTTTTGCAATCTAGTCCTTAAACTTCATAAAATTGAAAAATGACCCCTAAAGTGTTAAAAATGCCTAAATCATGTTTCTAAACACATAAATCAAAATTTTTAAGACTCAAGAGCCTTCGATCAAACCAAGAATTCCCTAAAAAAGTTTTTACAAGTTTTGCAATTTAGCCCCTATGTTTACTAATATTATAAAATAACCTAAAAATAAAAAAATTAAGAAAACATAAAATCATGACAAGAACAAGCACAAAATCATCAGCCATAAAGCTTATTGGATTTGGCCAAAGTAAAAAAAAAATCAAATATATATATATGTTTTGATACACGAAATCATGAAAATAGAATAAACATAATATAAATTAAAATTACCAAGTTTAAATAAAAATAAAAATAAGGATGCAAACCTATTTAATCATATATTAACATGGAAACATTAAGAGAAGAACAACATAAACACCAACATATATATGATAAGATCAAAAGCTCAACAACAAACAACATATTTTATTAAAAAATCAATGTATGGCTAAAAAAAAAACAAGAACAACAACTAATATCTCATATATATATTTTTACCATGTTTAGCCTTTCAACATGGATGAGAATCTATAAGCCTTGACATAGTTTTTGAATCATAACTAAGAAACGAAATGAATGAAGACTAAAATAAACTATATATTTTTTTTAGTGATTTTTTTTTCAAGCAAGAAAACCAAAAGCTCCCCTCTTGAACAATTCTCGCCTATTTATATGGGGGAGAATTGGCCAAGAAGGAATCAAATCCCTCTTGGCCGATTTGGCCATTGCCAATTTCTTCCTTTTTTAATTAATTAATCTATTTATTATCTTATTCATTAAATTGCATCAAAAGATGGAGTGCATAAAATTGACATGAAATTAGTGGTCATCCACAAATATTTTGACATGATTATTCTGATAATATCAAGTAATAGATAATTAGGAACCAACTAAATTGGTTAAGGGAAAAGTTGGAAATTAACTAGACTAGTTTTCATGAAAATAATAGAAAATAATCAATAATCGAAATAAAATTAAAATGATAATAAAACAGGAAATTAAAAATTGATAATCACAAACAAAATTTGAAAATGAAATAATAAAAATAAAAAAAAAACTGATTGGAGTTCCAAAACTCGTAAAATTATATGAGAAAATCCTTTTGGATAAAATTTATTATATGTAAAAAATGAAAAACTCATAAAATAAATTAAAATTTTCAAAAATGATTTAACATGATTTAAAGAATAATATTTGAAGAATTTTTAAAACTATAAACCTAGAAAAATCCTACCGAAAAATTTTACGGATAAAAAACTTCGTATCTTAATAACAGAAAAATTCTAAAACCCATAAAAATAAATTAAAATTTTCAAAACTGATTTAATATGGATGAAATGATAATATTTAAAGAAATTTAAAAATTAGAAACTTGAAAAAAATCTCACTGAAAAATTTACGGAGTATAAAATCTGTATCTCGGTAATAAAAAATATTTGAAACTCATGAAATAAACTAATATTTTCAAAATAGATTTAATATGGAGTAAATAATAATATTTAAAGATTTTTAAAAATTGTAAACTAAGAAAAATCTTCCCAAAAAAATTTCAAAATAGAAAACTTCATATTTTAAAAAAAATGTAAAATTCATAACAAATAAATGAATTTAAAAAAAAAAAACTGATTTAATGGTAGTTAAATGAAAATTTGTACAGAATTTTGAAGTTGAAAACTTGAGAAAATTCCACCCATAAAGTTTCACAAATAAAGGAAATCTCGTATTTCAAAACTGAGAAAATTTTAAAGAATACATTAAAATTTATATAAAAATGAATTAAATAAAACCTATTATCCAAAATACTAATTTACAAAATGGTAAAGATGAGAGAATCCAGAATCAGAAACAATTTTATCAGAAAAATTTTACAAGTATAAAACTCGTAATACTATAAAAAATTCAAATTAGTCACAAAAATGGACAACCTAACTCCTTATGGTATAAAATGCTAATATGAATTTTTCCTCGAATATTTTTTATTTTTTAGAGTACGTATTGGCATAAATACCATTTAGGTATCAGTAAAAATATACGACGGTGAATTTCCCCGCTTTAATGAAAAGTTCTCAAAAAAATTCCTAAAAATGGGAAGTTTGATCATAGTAACATTCGCAAAGACACATTTCAAAATTTCACAAGTATAAAATTAAAAGTTAATTATTTTACCTGGAGATTCATATTTTTTATTCGAGATTTGCTCTTCATGACCTTTGAAATGGCGCTAATTTTATCACGTGCATCTACGATCATTTAAGCACATTTAAATAGGTCTTGAAAATGTACATTCCCCTAAAGAAAATTTACCTTCAGTAGGACAAGTGCCTAATTTTGTATCTCGAATATTTTTGGACTGACAGGGAAAAGGGTCGGGACAAAATTACTTGTCTACAAGAACAAGACTAAAATTGACAGTTTTAAAATTCTATTGAGCAATGAGTTTGAAATGAAAGATTTAGGTGTAGCAAAGAAAATTTTGGGCATAGAGATTTGGAGAGACAAAAAAAGTATGGCTATTGTATGTATCTCAGCAGAAGTACATTGAAAAGGTACTGCAATCTTTTCAAATGAATCATTCTAAGCCGGTTATTACTCCCTTGGTAGCACATTTTAAACTTGATGCTAGTGCACTACCTAGTACAAATGAAGAAAGAGATTACATGAGTATAGTTCCTTACTCAAACATAGTTGGGAGCTTAATGTACACCATGGTTTGCACTAGTCTAGGTTTAGCTTATGCAGTTAGTGTGGTGAGCAGGTTTATGAGTAATTCTAGGAAAACTCACTGGGAGGCAGTGAAATGGATTATGCAATACTTGAAAAGTACGACTGATATTTGCTTGGTTTATTATGGTACTAATGGTTCTACTAGTGGTCTTGTTGGCTATGCAAATTTTGACTATGGTGGAGTTCTTATAAAAAGAAGTTCCTTATGTCATAATGTAGCTCGAATACGAATCCTAACGAAGCCCGACTTAAATGGCCTTCGCTCCTATATTTATTAAATTTATTACTATTTTATATTCTCTTATTTCTATAGGCCATATCATTATCGACATTTTCTTATTTTAGGGAGCGGATGGTCGAGATGAATCACTCATTCAACTTAACCTTAAATAGAATTTACGAAATGACTATTTATTTGGAGTTTTCACCAATCTATTTCGGCTAGGTGAGATTGATCACCTATCGGAGTTTGTATTTTGAGGGTTACTAAACCCTATAATACAAACTCCAAGGTTTGCGATCATACCAGAGATCATACAAAAGGGTTTGGGAGTCGATTACAATCACACTTAAGGATCAACCCTCTCATGATGCTCGAAAATCGATACCTTATTAATTACGTGTTAACTTTAATCTTAATTTTTATTTGGTTTCAACATATGGCATTTAATTATATATTTCTGGAATAATAATTTTTTAAAACAAAGTTATTATTCCGTGTTAGGAAGATCAGGTTTTCAGAATTTTGAAAGTCAAAATCTCTTACGTACTCTATCGAAAGACTAGTGGAACACGAAAGCTTTTTATCATTCTCATTTGTATCCCAACAGAAAACCAGAGGAACACAAAAAGTTTTAAAACTAAAAATATCTTTTGCACTCGGTGGAGAGCTAGACGAATGCGAAAGGTTTTATCACTATTTTTTTTAAATTTATAAAATCCCGATTTCCATTTTAAAAAAGATATCTTAATATTAAAATAATTCGTAGAACTTCTCTCATATTTTGGGAGAAATTCTACGTATTATTTTAATTTGAAGACATTGCCTTAATTTTCTAAAAGGAATATTTTATATTTTATTGAACATATTTATAAAACTTCATAAAACTCAATAAAGATCTAAAATGATGAACCTATTCCTAATGTGTCCTTCGAACACGAAAATATCCTTGTAATCACATATGACTTGGTTCTAGCGAAATTACCAAAATGCCGCTTAGGTATACCTTCGACATGAAAGTATCCTCGTGCCCCTAATGGACACTAAAACGACCTCAGAAGGCTAAATGAATCCTAAACATTCACCTTTGGCACAAAAGCATCCTGATGAAAAAAATTACAAAAATTCCCCTAGGTATAGCTTCAACATGAAAGTATCTCGGTACCCTAAATTGACACTAAAATGACCTTACAAAGCTAAATGAATCCTAAACATTCACCTTTAGTATAAAAGCATCCCGATGAAAAAAATTACGAAAAATCCCCTAGGTATACATTCGACATGAAATTATCTCGATACCCTTAATGGACACTAAAACGACCTTAGAAGGCTGAATGAATCCTAAACTTTCACCTTTGGCATAAAAGCATCCCGATAAAAAAATTATAAAAATGCCCCTAGGGTATACCCTCGACATGAAAGTATCCTGGTACCCCTAACGGACACTAAAATGACCTTAGAAAGCTGAATAAATCATAAACATTCACCTTTGGCATAAAAGCATCCCTGTGAAAAAAATTACAAAAATGCCCCTAGGTATACCTTTGACATGAAAGTATCCTGATTCCCCTAGTGGACGCTAAAACGACCATAGAAGGCTAAATGAATCCTAAACATTCACCTTTGGCATAATAAAAGCATTCCGGTGAAAAAAATTATGAAAATGCCCCTAGGTATACTCTCGACATGAAAGTATCTCGGTACCTCTAATGGACACTAAAATGACCTTAGAAAACTGAATGAATCCTAAACATTCACCTTTAGCATAAAAAGCATCCCGATGAAAAAATTTACGAAAATGCCCCTAAGATATACCTTCGACATAAAAGTATCCTGATACCCCCAATGGACACTAAAACAACCTTAGAAGGCTGAATAAATCCTAAACATTCACCTTTGGCATAAAAGCATCTTGATAAAGAAAATTACAAAAATGCCCCTAGGTATACCTTCGACATGAAAGTATCCCAGTGCCTCTAAAGGACACTAAAACGACCTTAAAAGGCTGGATAAATCCTAAACATTCACCTTTGGCATAAAAGCATCTCGTGAAAAAAATTACAAAAATGCCCCTAAGGTATACCCTCGACATGAAAGTATCCCGGTACCCCTAATGGACACTAAAATGACCTTTGAAGGCTAAATGAATTTTAAACATTCACTTTGGCATAAAAACATTCCGGTGAGAAAAAAAATGAAAATGCCCTTAAATTTTTAAAAATTACATTTCGTATCTTTCGGAAGCCAAGCTAATACGAAAAGTTTCAAAATTTTCTATATCCCTACGGAAGGCCATAGAAATAATAAAAATCTTTAAAACTGGTAAAATGTCCATTTTGCCGCTAAATGTGAAAATTTGCTATTTAGTCCCTAAGTGTTATAAAATTTTCATTTTAGTGCCTACATAATAAAATGACCTAAAAAATCACAAAAATCACATGCAAACATATGTGAAAAAAACAATAAAATACCAACAAAGATTCGGCCAAACACTTTGTCCTTAAAAAAGTATAATTCTAGAATTTACAAAATGACCCCTAAACTTTGTAAAATTATATTTAAGTCCCTACATAAAAAACCATAATAAATCATCACAAAATATGATTAATCATGTAAAAATTAGCATGCGAATAATGGAAAACATTCCTATGAAGTTTCGATCAAACACCTTTGACCATAAACAAAAAATATTTTATTTTTGCACACTATTCCTTAAACTGTACAAAATTATAAAATGACCCTTGAACTGTGAAAAATACCTAAAACATGTAAAGAAACACATGAATCAATTTTTTTCATGGCTTATGAAACTTTCGATCAAGCCCAAAAAATGTCTAAAAAATTTTACAAATTTTGAAATTTAGTGTCCATGTTTATTAATATTGCAAAATAACCTAAAAAATAAATTTAAAAAAACATAAAAATATCACAAAATAGGCTCAAAATCATCATAAAAACAATTTACCATATTCAGCCAAACCAAGAAACATAAATCTAAGCATGATTTGATATATGAAATAATGAAAATGAACATAAATAATTACTACCAAGTTTAAATAAAAATAAATATGCAAAATGTATTTCACAATATATTATCATATAAGCTTCAAGAAAAGAACAACATGAACACACCTACATAAAAAAATCAAAATCACAACAACAACAAAAATATATATAAAAAAATTAGGGCACAACTAAAAAAAAAAAGAATAACAACAAATATATAGAAAATATATCATTGTCAACATGTTTAGCCTTTCAACATGGATGAAATCCATGAGCTTTAACATGTTTTTTGACTTACAAAAATGATGGAAATAAGCAAAAATTACAAGATTCATGGATGAAATTACCTAAAAAGGTTGAAAACTTAAAATTTCTTGAAAATTTCTATGAAAAATGATGAAATTTGAATATGAAAAGCTTTTTGTTTGAGAGAATTTTTCTTTGGTTTTATTTTTCATCGGAGACAGCAAGAAGCCTTTTTTTCTTCTTCTTAGCCGTTGGCCTTTTTTCTTTTTCTCTCTTTCTTTCTTTTTTTTTTTTTTATGTTAGCTTGTTAGGTTAGAAAATAATAAATGTTGTGTCATAAGCCCATACCTTTGTCATCTTTTAGTGATGTCATGCATGACATCATTGATTTCTATATATATTTTGAGTGATATTTGTATATTATACATAAAATTATACTATAAAAATTAATTAAAAAGATTAAATTGTAAAAATTAAAAATTATGTCTTTTAAATAAAATTTCAAATGATCAATTTAAATCAATCTAATACTAAGGATAATTTTTTATGTACGAGAAGAAAAGAAAAAATTTAAAATAGCGAACTCGTAAAATTTTACGAGAAAAACCCTTACCGGAGAAAAATTATTATACGTAAAAAAATACAAAACTCAGAAAATAAATTTATTTTTTACAAACTAAATTAATAAGGATTAAAAAATAATATTTAAAGAATTTTAAAAATTATGAACTCTAAAAAATCCTATTGAAAATTTACAAGCAGAAAACTTCGTATCTCTGTAATAGAAAAAATTCTAAAACTCATAAAATAAATTGAATTTTTAAAAACTAATTTAATATAGATTAAATAATAATATTTAAATAAATTTAAAAATTAGAAACTTGAAGAAATCTCACAAAAAAATTACAGAGTATAAAACTCGTATCTCAGTAATTGAAAAAAATTCTAAAACTCATAAAATAAGTTAAATTTTTTAAAATTGATTTAATATAAATTAAATAATAATATTTAAAGAGTTTTAAAATTATAAACTAAGAAAGATGTTCCCAAAAAAATTACAGAGTAAAAAATTTCGTATCTTAAAAATAGAAGAATTTCAAAAGAAAAACTCAAAATTGGTAAAAATAAAATGAATTTTCCTAAACTGATTTAATATAAATTAAATAATAATATTTGAATAATTTTAAAAATTATAAACTTAGAAAAATCTTCTCAAAAAAATTTATTGACTAGAAAACGTTGTATTTTTGGAAACAGTAAGAAAATATAAAACTTTTTTAAAAAATGAATTTTGAAAAAAAAATATTTAATGGTAATTAAATGCAAATTTTTGAACAGTTTTGAAGTTGAAAACTTGAAAAAATTCCACCATAAAATTTTACAGATAAAGAAAAGCTCGTATTTCAAAACTGAGAAAATTTTAAAGAATCCATTAAAATTTATATAAAAATGAATTAAATAAAACATATTATCCAAAATACTAATTTACAAAATGGTAAAGATGAGAATCCAGAATCTGAAACAATTTTATCAGAAAAAATTTTTTAAGTATAAAACTCGCAATCTTATGAAAAATTCAAAATTAGTCAAAAAAATAGACAACTTGACTATTTATGGTGTAAAATGCTAATATAAATTTTTCCTTGAATATTTCTAATTTTTCAGAGTACGCATCAACATAAATACCATACAAATATTGGTATAATTATACAACGGACAACTTCCCAGGTTAATGAAAAATTCTCTAAAAATTCTTAAAAATGAAAAAGTTGACCGCGATATCATTCGCAAAAATAAATTCTCAAAATTTTTACAAGAAAAGATAAAAAATGATTTTTTTTTTAATATTCGTCCTATATATCCTAAATTAGAGATCAAATGTGATTCTTTTTTTATCACTTGAAGTTGTAATTATTTAACTATTAATAAAAGGGTTTTGAGAATGTTTGATTCATCTGAAAAAGATCATTCCCAATGAGGATTGCCATTAAGTCATCAATCTTGGATATTCAGGATTATTAAAAAAAAAATAGAGACCCAGACGAAATCAGGTGTCTACACCCTAGCATGTTATATCTTCACTTTGTATGGATATGCCATCAGCTGGAAAGCAACACTTCAGTCTATAGTTGTTTTGTCTACCACTTAAGCAGAATATATGTCATTACAGAAGGGGTTAAAGAAGGTATATGGTTGCATGGTCTTGTTAATAGTTTGGGTTTGAATGTTTATAGGCCTGTCATTTGTTGTAATAGTCAGAGTGTATTGAACTTGGCTAAGAATCAAGTTTATCATGAAAGATCAAAGCATATTGATGTTAAGTTGAATTTCATTCATGATGTAATTGAAGAAAAGTTATTCTCTATAGAAAAAATAGCCACAGTAGATAATCCAGGATATATGTTGACAAAGCCATTACTTGCAATGATGTTCAAGCATAGCTTAGACTTGGTAAATGTTCGCATAGCAAGGCCCTTCGGGGCATGATGGCAGAGAGATATTCTTGGTTCTGAAGGCTTGGAAATTCAAGTTAAGGTGGAGAATTATTGAGTGCTTTGAATTTTGATTAGATAATTCTTAATTAAATTATGATAAGGAGTAGACTTTAATCATTATTTAATTAAGATTGTGTTTAGAGAAGTCCTAATCAGATTAGGATAAGGAATAGAATTTATCCCTATTAATTAGGATTATTCTTGTTTATTTAGCATTTAAACTTAGTGATTATATATATGAGACACCAAAGTCTTTTCTCTGTATCAATTTTCTCAAAGAAATAAGAAATCTCTCTCCTTGCCCGTGGACGTAAGTGACATTGATCGAACCACATAAATATTGTGTGTTGTTTTTTTTGCTTTAATCTCCTTATTTTATTGCATTTCTTGCACAACATTTTTCTTTTTGCTGCTATCTTTTTCAATTTCAACACTTTTTTTGTATAAAACAAAAAAAAATTATTATTATGTTTAATATTAGACTTCACAATGTTTTACGTACTCTTCACGATAATAGACGTGATCTTATTGGCAAACAAAAATAATAACTATATAACAATAAAATTTTAAAAAAAATAATATTAACATAATACTAATACACAAATGTATTAAAATATATAAATAAGATGTTAAAATTTATATATATAATAGTTTTAATATGATTATAATATAAAAATAATATAAATGTAATAATAATAAATATTAAAAAAAATAAGAAAAAAAAAACATTACAAGGCCAGCAATTTTGGCCGAAGTACTAATTAAAATTTGACTTTTTTTATCATTTTATTAAAAATAAATTTGTGAGGACTAATCAATTTAATGACACCTTTTCAACGGGAATTCAACAATTTTTACAGTAATGTCAGATTTTGTCTTTTAGTCTTAATTAATGAATGACGTACATTAGAGATGGATGATTCTATTGGTTGGGGGTACATGCATCTCACCTCTTGAATCAAGTGGTCACGTTTTTCATACCCAAACATTGTGCATCTATTTATTTCTCCTTAATAATAAGGGGAAAAAGCCGATGCAAATAAGTTAAAAAAACTTAGGATCACTTTTATCTGAAAGCTAATGTTTGATCTCGCTCTGCTTTGATTTTATTTGTCATTGATAATAAATTAAATATATTTATAATATAAAAAATATTATAAATTTATAATTAAAATTAAATTATCATAATAAAATATATAAAATATCTTCTTGAGAATAATGTTTAAAATAAGATATAAATATAAAAAAACATAAATAGAACACACCAATCTAATTCATTATATTATTCATTATACATAAAAAATTAAAATGGATATCAACATTTAATTTATTTATATTATATTTATATTAAAAAATAAAAATTTTAATAAAATATAAACTTAATAGCTGTCATCCATCTCATAACTTATACCATTATTAAACATATTTTTTTATATTTAAACATTATAATATTTTTATTTAATACCTACATTTTAAAAAATTTATTATTTACATCAACTTATCTCATATTATTATTATTTAATATTTTAATTTTTAATGATAATTTATCAATACAATAATTTTTATTCTATAATATAAAAACAAAAATTAACATGACCTTATTTTTTTAAAAAAAATAAAGAACTTATCATTATATGACGAGAAAAATTGGGAGTTATTGCGTACATAAGCATGACATAAAAAAATAATTAAAATACAACATAAAACAAGAAAATAATATTACCATGACATGAATATACGAATATGTTAAAATTTATACACATTGAATATGACACAAAATTCAAAGTTATTCATATAATACCAATTAGACTTGGTAATTTTAAATATAATATGAACACAATACAAAAAATAACTAAAACATAATATAATATGAGAAAATAAAATATCACATGAATGCTTGAATATGTTACATATATAATAAGAATTATTAATATATTAAAATTTATATATACGTAATATCTTAAATACTATTATAGGATAAAAAAATAACATAAATATAATATAAATGCACAAATATTTTTCTCTCTTTTTTTTCTTTTTGCCACAATTGCTCATTAATTAATTGACTTTTAACATAATTACCCTTTAATTAATTAACTTTTAACACAATTACCCTTTAATTAATTAACTGTTACTAAAATTACCTTTTAATTATCTGCCCTTCAAATTTCCTTTTATTTACTAAATTACCTCTTAATTGATTGAATCAATTAAAGGGATAACTTTAATATTATTTTGTATGATGTGTTCATTCTGGATTAAGATTCAATATGTTATTTTCTATTCATTATCTTTTAATATAGCTATTATTTTTATTTACATAAATAAAATTCGCTTATTAATTATGAAAATCATATGCATATAAATGATGGTTAATCATGCATTCAAAAGTAATGATGAAAAGCCAAATTCATTAATTTTTGTTTCGGAGTCTGTTCACTTCAAAGCACATAAAAAATAAGTGAACCTAATTAACTTGGCATTTCACATGTGTTACATACAAATAAATACATATATTAATCCATTTTGGACGTTTGTGGGTTACACATCCTTTCTTACCTTTATAAATTGAAATGGAGAACTACAACAACACAACACACATCAAACAAAGCTAAACATGAAAACCACAATAGCTGTAGTTTTTCTTCTTTTCATCTTCTCAATTACAAAGTCATCCTTTTTGTTTGTGGTGGCCAATGCTTCAAACGAGCATGTGCTTGACTTTGATGGTGAAGAACTCTGCACAGGCGTTGAATACTACGTTGTGTCAGCAATATGGGGTGCTGGTGGTGGGGGCCTAGCCCTAGGCACGTCTAGCAAACAAAAACGCCCTGAAATCGTTGTTCAAAGACAATGGGATATGGATTATGGCATACCGGTGATAATTTCAAACGTCAACACAAATGATGGTGTTGTCCGCCTATCCTCTGATGTAAATATAGAGTTCCTTCCCATCAGAACCAGACTTTGCCCAACAACAACTGTGTGGAAGCTTGACAATTATGACCATTCAACAGGAAAATGGTGGGTGACAACCGATGGGGTTAAGGGAACCCTGGTCCAAACACTTTGACCAGTTGGTTTAAGATTGAGAAGGCTGGCAAGCTTGGTTACAAATTTAAGCACTATCCTTCAGTCTGTGAATCATGCCCAACTTTATGCAACGATATTTCAAGATTTGGAGATGAAATACAAATACGTTTGGCTCTCACTGAAGACCAAGGATGGCCATTCATATTTAAGAAAGCAGCTAGGGGGATACAACAAGTTATTCACACTTGATTGAAAGTAATCCCTGTCCAAGCCATAATCACTAGTAGCTATTAATTATGATTAAATAAAAGTTAAGTCCTTGCTTAGCTAATTATAAGAGAGCTTTTAGTTAAAGTTGTCTTGTTTGAAGCTACAGGATGCATACGCTTACTGGGTTTGTCTTTCACAACCCAGCTTTGTACTCTTTCCAACTTAATGAATAAACAATTTCATTATTTATTTCTTTTGCTGCCTTTGATTCTAATAGTAGATGCATGTACTTGCATATACATGTTGCATAAAACTTATAGACAAAAGGAACTAAAATTGACTACCAAATTCAAGTGAAAATTGCTAACAATAGAACTTCTTAAGTATATAATGTTAGCCCAAATTAGGACTATAAATGAACAGACTTTTTGATGGATAGTTCAATTTCTATCCATTTATTAAGCTAAATAAATAATTATAAACAAAATTTTAAATTTTGTTTATTAAATGCATTAAACTCAAACATAGTACGTTCATGAACAAGCTCATTTAAAATTCGTTTATTGTTTGACTATGATATAATTAATATTATTATTTGTGTTTATTATTTATTTGTAATATAATTAATACTATTTACATTTTATTATTT
>JBBYHM010389276.1:0-14770 GCA_038381775.1 Adansonia rubrostipa | reverse complement strand
GGGCCTTCCCCCCCCCCCCCCCCCCCCCCCCCTCCACCCAAGGCATGGCAGCGGTACGATATATAGCAGTTTGGAGTTGGGGACCAGAGGTTACAATATTTTTATAAGCTGTGGATTCCAATTTCCATGTGAGCGTTGAGTCCACCACATATAATTTAAGCTCACCATTAACAGGCTGCACCCATCATTACATGCACTTCAAGCACCGTAAATCAAGTTCCTTATCAAATGCATAATCTATTTCGTTAATCCATTAGGATTTTTCCTCATTTGCCTCCCTCATCATTACTGATATTAAAAAATATTATCGTATTTAAAATCTATATTTTAATATTTTTAAATATATATATTTTTTAAATAACAACAGAAGACAAAGCTTAGTTTTTAACTTTTATACCTTATATATTTACAAAGATTCATATAAAAAATTAATGTTGAGGTTTATAAGTTTAAAAATTTGTTTAGACATGGAGATGAGTATAATGCACAGATAAATAGATGTTTCCATACTATCTACTATTAATTGTTTAGACAGAAGTCTTCTCTATCTCTCTTTATGGGTTAGAAAAGCTATGTTTTGGAAATATTAAACAAAGATCAAATCAACCCAAAAAAAATTTTTCTTTCTTTTTTCTTCTTTGATTACAATTTTATTGTTTAATTGAAAAAAAAAATTTAAATTCAAAGACTTAAGGTAAATGCACCAGCAATTGTTATTATTGATAGAAATATTCGGATGGATAGTTTTTATATATTTTTTGTAACAGATATCATAATTTAAAAGTAAATAATTTATAGATTTTAATATTTAAATTCAGATTAAAAATATTTTAAAAGTCATGTCAAATCATAAAAATTAATGTTTAAAAATTAAAAAATTTATATTAATATATAATTAAATTTAAATAAAATTTTTTTATTATATAAATAATAATTTGAATTGAATTAAATTAATTTAAAGGACAGTTTAGTCAAACATGACCGGATATGTGTTAGAATATATTTGACCGGAAACTTATTACTTTAAATTTTAAGTTTCATTTATATAATTTTTAATTTAATTTAAAAAAATATCTTATACAAATTAAATTATAATTTAAAAATAAAAATTATAAATATTAAAATTTAAATTTTAAAAATATTAAATATTATTATAATTATATAAATTTAAATTCAAATTTTAAACATAAAGCTTTTGGCTTAAAGCTAAATTGGTCAAATGATTGGGGATGCCTGGGTTTAATTTAATATCAAATAAGTGATTCAAACCCAACCCAAAACGGCCCTTTTAGCAAATAAGTAGGCCGAAAGTCATAATTGCGAAGTGACAGGACATTCTGCTGAGGCCATGGGAGCCCATGCGCCACCTTCCATGCACGAAAAGAAAATCATGACTAATTCTAATCTTCGCTCATCATTTGGACTTCTCCTTTTGCTTTGTCCAATAAACCAGTTGCTATAAAATCGTGCCTCGCTTGCTCCTCTCTCCGACCAAGGCTAACACCTTCCTAAATCCCAGAAAGCAAAACAAAACAACATGGGTAGAAGCAACTTGAAGAGTGCGGTCGTAGCATTTATTGTTCCTCTCCCTTCAATTATATTCTATCTTTGTTTCCTTAACCATTGCCAGAGTAATGGTATTTCTCCTCTTTGGTCATGGTGCTTTCACCACCCTCTCCTTTTAGCTAATGTCTTCTTTTTCTTCAATGTCAATGTCCTCTTCTGGATCATTGGTCACATCCAATCCAGCAACTGGGTCAGTGGTTTCTAATTCCTATTAACCTTTTTTCTTTTAATTTAAAAAAATTCCCTTTTTTGATGGTTTTTCTTTTGTTGGTTGCAGATGATTGATTTGTATTGGACAGTTATACCGGTGTTGCTAGTTCATTACTATGCAACGCATCCTTTGGCGAAATTTGATTATTGGAGATCAAAGCTTGTGATAGTGTTGACTTGGGTATGGAGTATTAGGTTGACCCATAACTATTTTAGGCGTGAAAAATGGCAGTGGGGTGCCAGAGAAGACTGGAGGTTCTCTGATATGCGTCAACAGTATGGTAAACATTGGTGGTGGATTTCCTTCTTCGCTGTTTACTTTTCCCAACAGGTGACGTTTCAAAGATTTTTGTTCTATCATTTTTTTTTCTTTCTGAAACTGAAAATTATCGGCTTTTTTAGTGTTCAATTGGAAAATCTGATCGATAAAATGCTTAAATAAGTTATTGTAGAATGTTAAGTGGGTCTTTTTAAGAACTAAAGCATGGGAATAATTCCTTTTCTCTAAGGGCAAATGAAAATTTGAACCTCGAGCAGAAGGAAGGTGTAGTTTTGTTAAAGCTTTCATTTGTTGCGTTTGTTACTCTAAGCAAGGAGACAATTTCATAATTAATTAACTATCAAATGGTAACTAAATTATAGAAATGCTGATGAGAGGACTTGAACTTGGGTGATTAAACTCTGCAGATATTTTTGATTGGGATATGTCTTCCTCTGTATGTCGTACACTCAGTTGATACGCCTTTGAATATCTGGGATTTTGTTGCTGCTGGAGTCTGTTTGTATGGCATTGTCATAGCTTACTTTGCAGATACACAACTGCATGATTTTGTGACTAGAAACAGCAATCTAAAAGAGCTTGGAAAGCCTATGGTCCCTAATCTTGACAGGGGCTTGTGGCGGTACTCGCGTCACCCAAACTATTTTGGCGAGCAATTGTGGTGGTGGGGGCTGGTTGTGTTTGCATGGAACCTGGGAAATGGATTGACCTTTGTTGGATCGTTGATCAATAGTATGTGCTTAGCTTATGTTACTGTGCTTGTGGAGCAGCGGATGTTGAAGCAAGAGTACAGAGCTGAAGCATACAGGTTATATCAAAAGACAACCTCAGTGTGGGTACCATGGTTCAAATCTTCTGTTATAGCAGTGAAACATAAAGATACTTAATCTGATATTTATTTCACTGGCAACTCTGAAAGTTTTTTGTGTGGCCATCCTGTACTTAGTATCCTGTCTTGATGTGTTTGGCACTTTTGATGTATTCTACCGTCTATTTGAGAGAAAAATGGTTGTTGTCTTTGGTAGTTAAAGAGGTCACTCTATGAAGTCGTGTAAATTCTTTCTTCATTTGCAATAAAACTCTTTTCATTGTCTTGGGTTCCCCATATGTTTGTCTTATGTAGATCTGTTGGTCATATTTCTTTCTTCATTTGCAATAAAGCTGTTTTCATTGTCTTGGGTTCCCCATATGTTTGTCTTATGTAGATCTGTTGGTCATATCATGTGTATTGTATGGTTATCTCGGTGCAAGTCTAGATTAGAAGTCTGCTTACGAAAGAAAAATCTTAGAGCAAACTTATACTTGCATGGATGGCCGAAGCGAATATTTGGTTATATAGAGATCTAAGGTGGTTTTTAGACTGTTCTTCAGGATGCTTATGAATATATTGACGTTTTTGTGTCGCTGTCTAGATGCCGGTCGTCCTGTTTGCTCTTGTTTTTCAAATCAGAAAAGCATTGACATCCTAGGCAGAGAAAGCGATTGATTATGGTATATCATATAGATCTTGTTTCAAAGCTTGAAGTTGGAGTTAGGCATCCTATGTTCCATAACATCAATAGGTGTCTCAAGGCAGGTGCAAATAAGTTTATGGAGGAATATTCCTACATGAAACCAAGTAGCTAAAATAACAAAATGCTTGATTTTCATGGTTCATGTATAATGAGAAAAGTTATATTCCGGTTTTCTTTTGGTGTAGAAGGATCTAGTATGTGCAACAAAAAAATTGCAGATCTTATGATAAATCCTTTCAGCACTATATCGAACATAATGAGGAAAATTTTGCATATCAGCTAGCAAGTGTATTGAAAACAAGGAAAACTTGTTTTAGCACTATAGGACTTTGAGGCTCTGACTATTTTAACACTTCGCGAGGGGAGGGAGAGTTGGGAGTGGTTACTTTATCTTGAAAATTAGCTTTTACTTTAAATATTTTAGCAGTATATTCATGGCTGGCTCTGTTCTAACTTGGCAGCAAGTGCTTCATTCTTGTTGGTTCCAATTGCTTGGGGAGTGAGCGATGCAGATGTTTCTATCCTTCAAATTTCATGGCCTGGGAAATGGCCTTTGCCTTGGTCCTATATCCTTGCTCCATAATTTTAGTCTTCCTTGTTTTATGAACTGACATCATTAGTTCATTTTGATGACATTCCTGGTGCAGAGTCTGATCAACTGCCACTGCATACCTTGAGGAATACTGTTCATGGGTTACACCAGAACTCGTAGCTTTGGTGAGACATTTTTTGTTAAGCATGGTTGCACGATGACCCAATCACTGTGATTATCAGCTTGCACCAGTGATTCTGTCACAAGGGTAAGAATGATACCATTGTTTTTCCTTTTAATTTTTACTTATCATTGGGAAAATATGGTTTAGACTATTTGAAACTGGCATAGAATTTAATAGATGTTAAATACATATTTTTTTTCTTTAGCGTTCCTGATGTCCTGGTATTCAGGTCGTATTATTCTCAGGAAATCCTCGTGGATTATTACTTGGAAAGACATCTCAAATGGTCAAATATCTTATGCTCACGGAGTCACGGGTTCACAATCTCGTGAGTTGCTAGGTTATGATTTTCCCTTGTTGGCACTTTGGCAGCTTGCTTACCGATCTACTTTGTGTACTTCACTGGGGGGATTTAAGCACATGTTGTTACAAGCGATGGACCGTGCTTGACATCACTAACCGAGAGCTTTAATTAAAATTTGAGTCTCAACCCGTGACATTGGATCCAAGTGACTAAAAACAATGAGGAAGCTCAAGTAAATAGACGGAAAGAAATCCAACTTTGATCAACACCTTGGTCAACGACTATCACCACCAACAACGCTATTGCCCCCTTTCTTCTTTCTTTCTCAACTTGTTCATAATAAACACAGTTCAAACTTCATGAAGTAGACAGTTTGTGGTTTAATTAAAACCAAAATGGGAAAGATTAAATCAATAATTTTTTCAATATTTTAAGCTTATTGGGAACAGATACATCTATTCAGGCAGTGATGCAGATGTTTAATTATTTATGCACAACTCATCAACTGAGTTGATAAATATCTGTCTTAAAACAATGTACACTCCAGTTAATATATAGTTACACCTTATATATATAAAGACAATAATTTATCAAATTTTGCACCGTTAATGTAAACATTCATGAAGCAACAAACAGAAATTTACTATGAAATGATTCATATGATCCGTGGATAAAATGTTCAAGTTTTAAATCTAATAATAAGTGCTTAATTCTTTATGATCTTAAAAAATTCAAAAAAAAATAAAAAAATAATAAAAAGAGTTGCTGACAAAGGTGTGGAATTGATTGGTAGGTTGTGGCATTAGGAAGAAAATACTGTGGACTGTCTTTGGGGTATCTGCCAAAATTTGTAATAGGAATATCCTCGTTGCTCACGATGACAAGGAAAGAAATATAAAATTAATGCGACATATGATGTGAAAGAGATAAAGGGCACCGCGTGAGTACGATTCTCTCGTCGTTTGTTTTCTTCTTCGTACATTTGATTCTTAACTCTGATTGCCTTAAAACTCAGAAAAGAACTCTCTCAAGAACTGGAAAACCCAGAAAAAGGGAAAGAAAATAACAACAATGGCACAAGATTCTTCAATACTTG
This sequence comes from Adansonia rubrostipa, assembly GCA_038381775.1. Taxonomy (NCBI): domain Eukaryota; kingdom Viridiplantae; phylum Streptophyta; class Magnoliopsida; order Malvales; family Malvaceae; genus Adansonia; species Adansonia rubrostipa. The sequence goes on along the minus strand of JBBYHM010389276.1, from coordinate 9,084 downwards.
GTAAAATCAATAAGAGGAAACTTTGGGTTTCAGTTCCTTTTCAGGGTTTTGTTGTTGCGATGGCTGTGCTTTCGCTTTGTTTTATACCCATTAACGTCTCGGCCGCTGCCAGGCGACAACCTCCGCTGCACCAGCAGCAACTACCGCAGAAGCTGAGGTTTGATCGGAACGGGGAGTTTAAGATACTACAGGTGGCGGATATGCACTATGCCGATGGTAAGACAACGCCGTGTTTGGATGTGTTAACCAGTCAGGTTCATGGTTGCTCTGACCTCAACACTAGCGCTTTTATCCAGCGCATGATTGAAGCTGAGAAACCCAATTTTATCGTTTTCACTGGTAAGCAAATGACCCTTTTTCGTATTATTTGAAGAAAGTGAAGTTATATGTAGAAAAATTAGAAACTTTATGAGATCAAAATGTGAACATTTAATCTTCATCTATCAATTATCTAGTTAACATACCAGTAGAGGAAGCTCGCTTTTTTGCATTTAACAATCTTCATGCTTTCATTTTTCTAGTACAGAGAAAATTGAGGGACTGCGAAGTTTATTTTGTTTAATGTCGTTTTAAGAAGACATTGGCCAAGACCCCGAATTCTATTGTTTAATGGCATAATTATTATTAGGTAGCGGTTAATAGCATAGCATAATATATTATGTTTATTGTGATATCCAAATTCACCTTATGCAACTGTTTTGGATGTATGTTAGGGGATAACATCTACGGATTTGACGCCACGGATTCAGCCAAATCAATGAATGCAGCATTTGCCCCTGCAATTGCTGCTAGAATTCCATGGGCTGCTGTTTTGGGGAACCATGATCAGGAAGGCACACTATCGAGGGAAGGGGTCATGAAACACATAGTTGGATTGAAGCATACTCTGTCTCAATTCAACCCTTCTGAAGCACATATTATTGATGGTTTTGGCAACTATAACCTGGAGGTTGGCGGAGTTGAAGGGTCTGGTTTTGCAAACAAATCTGTTCTCAATCTCTACTTCCTTGACAGTGGAGATTACTCCACCGTTCCGGCTATCCCTGGCTATGGTTGGATTAAACCCTCTCAGCAGTTTTGGTTTCAACGCACTTCTGCAAAGCTTCGGGTATGAACCTCAATGGACTCTAATTGTTCAATATTTGAAGGTCGTATCTTTAGTAAATAGTAAGCATGCTTGTCCGGAGTTGTTCTATTGTCCTGTGGCATTAAGTCTTTGTCGTTCGACTGACTGGATGCCATCTTTGTGTCTAATAAGTCATTTTATTTGTATTGCAGAGAGCCTACATGAGCCCACCTCAGGCTCAGAAATCATCTGCGCCTGGGCTTGCTTATTTTCACATCCCGCTGCCTGAATTTGCTAGTTTTGACTCATCTAACTTCACTGGGGTGAGACAAGAAGGCATTAGTTCTGCTTCTGTGAACTCGGGCTTCTTCACAACAATGGTAGAAGCTGGGGATGTGAAGGCTGTCTTTACGGGTCATGATCACCTCAACGACTTCTGTGGTCAATTGATCGGTATACAACTTTGTTATGCTGGGGGTTTTGGATACCATGCCTATGGGAAAGCTGGATGGTCCAGGAGAGCAAGGGTGGTGGTAGCATCTTTAGAGAAGACAGAGAAAGGAGGTTGGGGCACTGTCAAGTCGATCAAGACATGGAAGCGCCTTGATGATCAACATCTCACTGCCATTGATGGGCAGGTCCTCTGGAGCAAGAACTCAGCCGGTAAGGTCAAGTAACTTTTGTCGCTCTTGCACTATGGATTGATCTTGCCCTACTTATCCCAATGTTCATGTCTTTTGTCCCTGCAAAATAAGTTATAAATATTTGATAGAGTGCATGGCTAATTAATTTTGATGGTCGGATTGTCTCCTATTATTCTTGAATTTGGACCACATAGGCAAAAGTTGAGGGTCGCTCATCAAATTTTGGGATAAGTCATAGACTTACATGTTGTAGACTGTAGATGTCATTTCATTTTGTATCCTAATGAGCAGCAGTGGTTGTAAAATGACTCATGTTCATGACCATTGTTTTGGAATTTAACTTGTCAGTGCTTACAGAATAAATACACAGTGTTTGCTACATTAGATGCTGAATTTGCAGGGCGTTTAACTTCAGTTTTCGTACAAGTCCTAAAGTAATTACGCTTCTTACCACATTGAATCATCGAGTCTCCATCCTGTGCTTTAGTTTTCTTTTACAGGCCATGGGGCTCGTGCATGTCATATCTCTATGTTAACCCCATATCAGGCCATGCTTTAAATTTCTGCTTTTGAATCTCAAACTATTCAAGACGAGATTGTGATTGTGGGATTTGCTCATTTACTTATTCTAGAAGTTGCTATGGAAACTGCCAGCCTAGCCTACTACTTATTATCTGGTTTGGCAATTGCCATTGGACAGGTGCTCGTAGAAAGAAACATATTAATGGCAGTGCTGCCTGACTTCAGCAATGGGCAACTGACAAGTACCATTACATCAATGGTGCCTGACTTGAAGGCTTTGCTATCAATGCTGGTTTCGAATAATCCTATGAATTTGTGATTGTATACAAATACATATATAACATCGCTCTCAAATTTCCTTATTTTGTCCCTTTTTTTTGGGGGGAGGGGGGTTAGAACATAAAGGGAAATCTTATGTCAGAACGGAATATCAACTGAAATTATATATATTTTTTCAAGCATAAGTCATATTTGTTGGGCTTTTCCAATTCTTGCTTCAATTGTTAGTATTATTATTATTTTTCAAAATTGATAAAGGTGGGCAATAGTTATTGGAGTTCTTTAATGACATGCTATATACTGTAGGTGACATGAATTATAAACCGTGTAAGATTTTGTTCTGGATGAATTGATAAGGATGATTGATATAGCTGGTAAAGTAAGATCGTGCACACAACAATCAAATAGTTTTTATTGGTATTAGATAAAAAGTTTACTGTATATAATTTTTTTAATTTAATTATTATATTATTTTATCAAATTAAAAAAACATTAATTATATATTTTTAAAATATTATTTTAGTCTCTACAGTTCTATTAGACCACGATTAATATTTACCTGAAATAAAATATATGACAAAAATGATAGGCACCAAAATTTTTGGATTAAAGTGCTATTTAATGTTATAAACGTTATTTGCAATTTTAATTTTAACTATTTTAATCACGGAAGAAAGTTATTACATAAATAAAACTTGATTGGGCGGAAAGTCGTTGCAGCCCAGTTAAAATGGATTGGGAAAGTCCCGTGGTTGTTAGTTGAGCGACTTTTGCCTGGTGAAGAAAGTAACTCGACTCTGACTCGCTCTCTCGCAAATCTCATTTGAATATTATGTACCCAAATTGGGGTTTAGGGTTAGGGTTCGAAAATTAATTGCAGGAGTTCCTTTCAATTGCCGCCATATGCCGTGGTTCACGGCTACTCCGTTCCTCATCTTAACCGTCTTTCTCCTCTTCTTTTGTTTCTGTGCACCGATCGCGCAATCTTTGCCGGATAATTCAGGATCTATCCGGTTACCTTCCGATGGATTTACCAGCACCGATGAGAACGCAGGCATCTGCGCACAATTCACGATGCCGGCGTGGTGCCCGGTCAGTTGCTTCCGAACGGAGCCCGTTTGCGGCGTTGATGGCGTGACCTACTGGTGCGGTTGCGCGGATGCCTTCTGTGCTGGTACTCGCGTGGCGAAGTTAGGATTTTGTGAGGTTGGGAATGGAGGTAGCGCGTCGTTTCCTGGTCAAGCACTGCTTTTGATTCACATTGTCTGGCTGATCTTGCTCGGTTTTTCTGTATTGTGTGGTCTTTTCTAATTATTCAAAGGAGAGAGATTTGGTGTTATTCTCGGATGCGATCTGTTTTTTCTTTGTCTACGTATTATTGTAAATGAAATTCTTTGGATTATACCAATTCGATTCTTATTTGTTTTTATTATATAGAGAAAGTTACATATTAGAAAATCTTCAACATAATTCTAGGATTGTAATTGAAATAGAAATTTTTATTCATTAATTTTTTTTTTTCCAATCTTCAACGATACGGAATTTTTCAATCGCCTAAGGTTTTAAGTTTAACAATGCCTGAGCCCGACTAAGCATGGAATCCCTGAGTCTTGGCTAAATGGCTGCTGGGTTCTGTTAACTTTGTATACAGGGGAGGTCAGCTGCACCTGGACCGACCGAGCTGGATCAGAACGACAGAACCCAAATTGCTTGTTTGGGTTGTATCCTTTAGTTGACCTGCCTTGGCTTTTTTTTCTTGGTACTGAAATAGTTGCAGTCCAGTATAGGGAAAAATTATAGATATTGACATCTAAATCTTATATTCAGTGGACGTGTTATTTTTTGAAGGTTTAAATCTTGAATTCCCTTTGGTCAGGAATAATAGATGATAGAGCCAAATCTCATGCTCGTTGAACGTGTTTGGTAAGTGTTTTGTAAAATGATTAAATATCAGGGATTATCCCACTGGTCCTCAATCTGTTCAAAAAGATTGCTTGCTTCATCGATTTGACCAGCCTTTGCGAGTGCATTAATCATGGTGTTGTACATACCTATGTCCAGTGGATAATCACCCTGCTTCATTAATTTTTTCCAGAACCGAGCTTGCAATGTCTGCTCGTCCCATTTTCCTCAGGCCTTGAATGATAAGATTATAGATTGCTACGTCTGCCAGGCAGACCTTCTCCTCCATTTCATTCAGGAAGCTCCATGCCTCATTGGTATAGCCCTCTTATATTTGCTTATATTTTGTAAGGTAATGCAAAAACTATGCCTCGAACAAAACACAGACGGGAAAGAGCAACATGTTTATGGGTACTCACAGAAACATTACAGACTTTCCTGCTGAAGTTCAAACAATTAAGACTGAAATCCACACATTTTTCATCCTTTTAAGTTGCATAAATCTTTGAATGGCTAAGGCCAACTTCCACAGTTATCTAGAATTGCCCCAAATAAACAAATATAGAAAAAAAACCATAAAGAGGATTATTCCCGGAAGTGTTGGCAAATTGCAAAGTAGTATCTTTATAGTTTATACCCTAGGATGGGATAGGTGGCTAAGTGGGGTGGCTGCTCCAAAAATCTTGAAATTTTCCTTACATAAAGTTTAATTTTACATAAGTTTAACAACATGAAAGATTATAATTTTGCCTCTGATTTTTCTTTTTGGGTATAAAGGAGGTTGTAAATTGGGAATACAATCTTTCAGACGTAAAGGTTCAAACTTAAGATTTGCTAGATGCCAACTTTTAAGGATTATTGTATCAACTAAACGAAATTCCATGTTCATTTTGCCTTCATATGTTAAAATATAAACTTTTACCCCAAATTAAAAATGATGGTTCCGTGACTTCCGTCAGTGTTTATACAGGATTCTCACACTTGCAGCAGAACAAAATAATGAGCATCTGATTACTTGATGATGGTAATTTAATATTAATATTAGTTCTTTTTTTTTTTTTCTTTTAAGACTTGACATATTGTTCTCAGCTCTAGTCCATTTGTAATTTCCCGGTCAATCTATGTCTTTGGAGTTGGATGCCACGCAGTAGAAAACCGATGCGTGGTCTTGTCTGTCACCACTTTCACAGATGCTTCTGACTACTCCTGTCTTATGCTCGAAAGTGTGCTAGCAAGAAGATAAGTTTATGCTCTAATTGTGATGAAAATTTTGTAAAACAAGACGTATTTAGTGCTAGTAATGAATCTCCTGAGGTCTGAACTCAAGATATTGAAGATGCACGAACTTTTCCCAGTGATCCTGTGATCTCTTACTGTTCAAAAATGCATTGCAGAAAGCTTAGAAACAGAATAATAATAAGAATATGGAAAAAAAAAAGTGGCAAATTTGATTGATTAAACGCATGGACGTGATTGGAATATAAAAAACAATTCATATTCCAATTTTGGAGGAGTTCCCCTATTTACGGTAGCAGATAAACTGGCAAGACTGAATTGTACTTCGAATTCTGTATTTGCTTTTACAGCTATTGCTCGAAGATGAACTGGTGCGGACAATGGAAGCCTGTTGCTGCAATGGTCGCTATCAACTTTGCCTTAGCTATAACAAATGTGCTAATCAAAAAGATTCTAGATGACGGTGTGAGCCATATAATCATCTTAATGAACCGTCAGACAATTTCTGCTGTTTTCTTGGCACCAATTGCCTACATTTGGGAAAGGTAAGAACACTTAATTTGTTCACCAGATTGAATCCTGGAAGTTTCTGTATGGTAGCAGCACTTTTGACATAGTTTTCTTGCAGAAAAAGTAGATCCAAGCTTACAGCTCCTATCTTATGCCAGCTTTTCATCAATGCTCTTATAGGGTGAGTCACTTAGTCGTGAAATCCTACATAGCTTCGTTTCCGTTGATTTTTCTCCTGAACTTTAAAAACTACCGAGAAACTGTAACAAATGTCCTCCAGGGTAACACTGGCACAGTACTTTTTCCTTCTTGGACTTGAATATACTTCTGCAACGTTCTCGTGTGCATTCGTAAACATGGTTCCTGCAATTACATTTACGTTGGCGCTACCATTTGGGTAAGGGCTTAAACACCGAGTGCACGATCTGTGTAAGTTTTGAACTCAGTCCTAACTCTTTCGATGTCATACATTTTCAGTCTAGAGAAAGTGAATATAAAAACCAAGGCCGTGATAGCAAAGGTTCTTGGAACCTTGGTTTGCATCGGTGGAGCTATGGTATTGACCCTTTACAAAGGAAAAACATTGGTCAGATCAAATTCAGGGGCCAAGATTCATATCATTAACTATGCTGATACAACGGTTTCGACTAAGAAGAAAGAGAGATGGGCGATTGGTTCAATATTTCTGGCTGCTGGCACCATCTTCTGGTCATCATGGTTCCTTCTGCAAGCCCGTATTGGAAGGACATATCGATGCCAATATTCCAGCACCGCTTTCTTGTCTTTCTTCAGCGCAATTCAGTCAGCCATCATAAGTTTGATAACAGAGAGGGACTTTACCAAATGGATTTTGAAGGAAAAACTGGAATTAATAACAGTCGGGTATATAGTAAGTATCAACTTTTCGAAGCTTGGATTCTTAGTCTGAAGATTAGATAGATGAAATCAAGTCGTTAATCCCAATCCCAATGTTTCAATTGTTTACCCAAACAGGGAATGGTTGCATCAGGGTTGTGCTACGTAGGAATGTCCTGGTGTGTGAAGCAAAAGGGGCCAGTCTTCACATCTGCCTTCACCCCACTCGTTCAAATATTTGTAGCCATGTTTGATTTCTCCATTTTACATGGACAAATCTACACTGGAAGGTTGTACTTACGATTTTAATTACTAATTGTTGCTTCTCAAAGATTTATATGGCTTTCTAACTAACATCAATTTCTTGGTAATGAACAGCTTCGTTGGATCTGTTCTAGTTGTAATTGGTTTATATACCCTGCTCTGGGGAAGAAACACTGAGACTGAAGAAACTCAACAGCTGAAGCAGCCCCAAGTGAACGAAGAAGAAGAAGGAAAAGACTGTAATGCAAGGTCACATGTTTAACCAATAAAGTTGATAATCCCCGATCCTACTCCAAGAACTGCTTACCGATATAAAATTTTCCAGAATTTTATTTGCTTCCTTATTGATCATGGGTTACTTTGCCAGTATTCATTTGAGTTCAGGCATTTACAAAAAGGATGATCTATGCTGTACTAATTAATCTGTCTGATTTCATACAAACTCCCACACCAATTTTCATTATCAACGACACGAATTATAATGCGCGCGCGCACACACAACAACAACAACACAAAAAGAAAAACAAAAAAAACAACACGAAATGTAACATTGTAGTATTATAAATATGAGTTTAGACGAAATTTTTGTAGTTGACAATTTTTGAAAAATATTTTCAAATATTAATTAGAATTAATTTAAATTAATGAATTTTTTATTAAATTATGTATCATTATTGAAATTGACGAGATGAAATCATAATTAATTAAATATGCACACATGGCTTGACCAATCAAATTGCTAGAATACATGGATCATTCAATCAAAATTTTTCCATGTGTCATTATTATTTATCTTTAATTAAATTAAATTAATTAAGAAATAAATAAAGAATAAAAATTCTTTAAGATTTATTTTATTTCTAATTAAATTAAATTATCTAAATTTTAGTCGGATTTGGGCCAAAAGTGAGAAGTTGGGCTTCTTTGGGCCCATAAACCCCACAAAAATAGGCACAATATCTATATTACGAGGCTTGATCCGTTATCATTATTCAAAACCCAAAACCCTAGAAGACAATCCTTCCCTTTCTGTGAATCCGTAGTGTTCATCGACCCACTGGAGGAACGACGGAGTCAAAAGACAGGGCGGAGAAAGAAAGAAGAGAGAAACCGAAGCGATGGAACGATAGCAAAAAAAAATAGTAATAAAAAGATGAAGGAGAACAGATCAGCTCTACTCGCCAAACTCAAGCACCAAAAGAAGGTCGACAAACGCGCTCTCGAGTTCGGAGAAGAGGTCTTCGCCTTTGTTTCCTTTTTAAAAAATAAAAAATAAAAATAAAATTTTTAATGGAGCAAACGGTTGTTGAAAATTTTAAATTTCAAAATTTTTTGCAGCCTGCACCAAAGGAAATTCCTCGCACTGTTGAAACTACGAGAGACTGAGGAAATTGTTGGCAGGCTTGATGATGATGAACACGTAAACCTAGCTTTAATTTCTTGGAAAATTCGTTTCTTAGATATATAAATATATATATATTATTTCGAATGTGACTAGAAAATTATGATATAACATTTATATTTTTTTGCCCAGCTGTTTGTCGGTAATAGCACGGATGAATTTAATTCGATTCTGAAGCATGATCGCACCCCAAAGATCTTAATCGCAACTTGCCGTTTCCTTTGTACTGTGTCGTGTGCTCTTTTATCTTACTCATTAATTATTAAACTATGCGTAAAAAAGCATATAACATTTCAAATTCTATTCTTTTTACCTACATATATATGAATTTGTGTTATTCAATATTCTGATATCTTCAGAGGGGGACTGCTTTTATCTAGGAATTGCTTTCGGTTATCTATCCC
>JBBYHM010389255.1:0-14777 GCA_038381775.1 Adansonia rubrostipa | reverse complement strand
GATTAAACTTTGCCTAAACCTAACTAGAGTTTGGAAGGATAAAGAAACAAATTACTTAAGTCTAGGGCAATTATAACCAGTAAAGTGCAATTTTAAGGACTTTCAAAAGATCGACCAACATCGCATAGGTTGATTGCTCAGGAAAAATCTTGAAATACGCTAGACGAAGCATTCGTGTCATGACTATCTAAGGCATCAATCACCCAAAGGAGTACCTTATCTTTTTCTTATTATACCTTTTGTCAAATGCAAATAGAATTGTACCACTTTTCTTGTCAGGAATGAAATGCCATCTTGCATCTTTTTCACCCCTTTGAATCATATTTGCATTTCATTACGATTGCCATTTAATTGATAATGCTCAATAATCGAATGAAGATCATATCAAGATTTTTTGATATTACATCAAAAGGATGAGAAAAACACAAAAAGCACTATTTGCATCTTGACTATCAAGACATGAATCCCTTGCACTCATTGCATGACTGTCATGATCTTGTGCTAACCTTTCTTGCCTTTTAAGAGTCATCCATCATGAAATGCCATTGAACCCAACCAAAACTCATCTAAACAAGTCGAGAAATCTTATCAACATCCAAACACTAACTAATGCAATTAAGATATAAAAAAAACCAAATCAGAAGTCCTTAAATCCTTAAACTATCTAGAAAGCTAACCAAGCCTATCAAAAAAAATAGTTAAATGTTTTAAGTCAAGAAATATGATCATCTAAATTCTTACCCTATTGAAAGAGCCTATCTAATATTCCAAGTCAAGAAATGATCATCCAAGCATTAAATCACCTAAAAAAGGTCATGATCCCAAAGTCCATCAACACTTTGAACTGCGGCATCAGGGAAATAGTTGTTAGAACTCCTAGTTAAAAGGATAACTTGCAAACTATGTTTGTATTAGACTTCATTTCATGATCATATAGTCAGATCACCAAAAAATTTTCATGTGCATCAACGCATCATGCATTCATAGTCATTATATAATATCATTTTATCAACATCGTGTTTAGTGAAATCTATCAAACCACAAGGAATTTCCTAGTAAGAACATTTTATATTAACAATTGACAAATCAAAGGGTTGCTCAGGTGTGAATCCTATCTCTCCAAAATATCGCATTAAGAAAATTAAGCCCAAAGATGCCAGTAGGTCAATTTCAGCTAATTAGCCTATATCATTAAAGCCCAATGATGTTAGTAGGCCAGGTTCAACTAATTACTCCATCATCAAAAGTCAAAGCCCAGTGATAGAAGTAAGTCATATCTAGTTAATTGGGCCATCATTAAAAATCTAAGCCTAACAATGCCAATAGGTTAGTTCCAGCTAATTAGCCTATGTCAAGAAAGTCAACCCTAGAGACACTGATTGGTATAACTAGTTGGTTATCATTTTGTCAAAAACCTTTGTTAAGAATTTATGTCAAGAAATTTTGTCAAGAACCTTTAAAGTCTAATGTTGCTAGTTAGTTGTAAGCTAGCACATTGGCATCTTTGTCAAGAACCTTAAAGTCTAATGTTGCTAGTTAGTTATAAGCTGGCTCATTCGTGCCTCTGCCAAGAATCTTTAAAGTCCAATAATGCTAGTTAGTCATAAGCCAACACATTGGCATCTTTGTCAAGAACTTTTAAAGTCCAATGTTGCTAATTAGTCATAAGTTGGCCCATTGGCACCTCTATTAAGAACTTTTTCAAAAACCTTTAACATCTAATGATGTTAGTTAGTCATAAGCTGACCTATTAGCATCTTTGTTAATAAATCTTTTCAAATCCAATGTCTTTGGTTATGATTTGGCACGTTGGCATTCTATCATTTTTAAATCAAACCTAGGGATAGTTAAGCCTAAGATCATAGTCTTAGTCTCTCATTTGAAAACTTTTGTCAAGAAATTTTTTCAAAGTTCAATGTCACTGGCCATGATACAGCGCATTAGCATTCTATCATTTTTTAGTTAAACCTAAGGATGGGTTAAACCTAGGATCGTAGTCTAGGTTATTCATTCAAAAACATATCAAGAAACTCTTTCGAAGTCCAATGTTGTTGGCTGTGATTCGACACACTGGCATTATGTCATTTTTAAGTCAAACCTAGGTTAAGCCTAGGATCATAATCTAGGTCTTTTATCCTAAAACCTTCATCAAATCCAATATTGCTGTCTGTGATTTAGCACTTTGGCATTCTGTTATTTTTAAATTGAACATAGGGATAGGTCAAGCCTAGATCATAGTTTAGGTTTTTTTTATCCAAAAACCTTTCTCAAGAAATCCTTTTAAAGTCTAATTTTGCTAGCCATGATTTAGTACACTAGCATTCTACCATTTTTAAGTCGAATCTAAGGATAGGTCAAGCCTAAGATCTTAGTCTAGGTTTTTCATCCAACAATCTTTGCCAAGAAATCCTTTCAAAGTCCAATGTCATTAGCCGTGATTTTGCATGCTGGCATTTTGTCATTTTCAAGTCAAACCTAAAGATAGGTTAAGCTTAAGATTCTCATCTGAGTTTTTTATCCAAAAATATCTATCAATAAATCCTTTCAAAATCCATTTGCCAACCATGATTTGGCGTATTGATATTCTATCATTTTTAGGTTGAACCTAAGGATAAGTCAAGCGTAGTATTTTACTTTATGTCTTTTATCCAAAAACTTAAACTTTACCTTTCTCCAAAATCCTAATCATCATTGAAAGATTGTTGTTATCCTAGCATCATATTAATTTTGTCCTTTGGTCATAGGCACAAAGACAATATCAAGACATCTTAGACAAAATGGTGTCTATTTGTCTCTTTCTTGATCCTAATACATAGAAACGACCTAAAAAGAAGTAGCTGTAGACACTGAATTTTATCTGGGTAGATTTTAGTTCATTCGTAATTCAGATAATTCAATTAGTTAGGTCATCTTTAATTTAGGTTTGTTGGATCTAAAAAATTCCAAAAATACCAAAATAAAAATGATAAAATATAAAAAATATAAAAAGAGAGAAAAATATAAAAATATAAAAACAAAAGCAATTGGTTACTATCTCTTTGTAAGGCTGGCTGCCATGCTTAACCTAATAGCTAGCTCATTCCAATTATCTTCCACCGTGTGGCAGCTAGCTCATTCCTTTGTTTTTTTCCCTTATAGAGCCAACAGTGATAGATTGGCTATGGATCTAAGTTCCCTAACCCACCAATAATCTTACCAACAACCTCATGATTTTTGTGTATATATTCCCATTAGCGATAGGTCAATGAAAACATACAAAGAAAAAAATGAAAAACATGAGAAAGAAAAACTTAGATGAGTAGGCTTTAACTTTTGATTGAGGAAGTTCTGTTATGTTTTTAGAAAATCCAATGGTGGGAAAGAAGGTCATATGGAAAGAAAGACATACTGGAGTTTGGTAATGATCTAATGGTGGATAGCAACCAAATTTAAGGTAAAAGCTTCAAACATCTTTCCTTGATCTAGGAAAATTTGGAAAGATTTAGGTTAAACCAACCTCAAATTTAAAAGAAGAGGTTGAAAATAGCCTAGGGTACTAGTAATCGATGATGGTGATTGACGACCAATGCGATGGTTGGTCATCAGATTCTAAAAATTGTTTCTGGCTATTTGGATAAGGTAGGACAAGAGAGAGAAGAAAGAAAAATGAAAAAATAAAAAAATAAAGAAGAGGAAAGAAAAAAGGAAAAGAAAAAGAAAACAATGTGTGAACGCCGGGTCCCGTCGTGACCCACGCGTTGACTCACAGTCAACCTAGGTCTGCGTGACCCAAATGTAAAAAAAAAAATTGACTTAGGTGGCCTGGGATTCAAACCTAAGCAACCTTTATCTATTTAAAAGGCCTTAATCATTACACTAAACCTAAACTTTTGTTATGAAACAACCAAAAAAATTAAAGGATTAAATTTGATGTTGGGATAAGCTTTTATGTTTGTGGTTACATTTTTATTATTATTAAATGCTTATTTAACTACTTCTTGATCTTGGTATTATTAACTCGATTTTTCTAGTTTACTCTAATGGTTGTTTAGTGTGCTAAACATTTTTTTTAAGTACCCCCAAGTTTGGTTCATATTAACTTTATTAAATGAGGATCAATATGGACTTAATCTTTTCTATCAACTAATCCTTCAATCTTGGGGAAAAATCAAACTTTTCATTTCTGGATTCAAGGTTTAATGAGGTTAAATGTTTTGCTTTCAAACGTGGTCTGGATACGAATTCTGACTAGCCCAACTTAAAATGGCAAATGTATCCATTGTTTTTATATAAATATCTATATATAATTATTTCCTTATATTTTTAGAGGCCTATATAGTGATTATTATTCTTTATTTTTTGTACTTGGGGACTGAGTTGTTGAGATGAATCGCTCACTGGACTTCTCTGAATAGTTGTTACAATAGGACCTTTGTTTTTTGGAGTTGTCACCATCTGTTTTGGCCAGGTGAGATTGGACAGCTACCGGAGTTTATATTTTAATGATTACGAAACCCATAAAAACAAACTCTAAGGTCTGCGCTCATACCAGAGATCGCTTGAAAGGGTCTGAGAGTCGATTACAATCACAAGTAAGGATCGACCTCCTCGTGATGCCCAGCAATCGGTACCTTATTAATCATGTGTTATAATAAATTTGGTTCTTATTCAGTTTTAAAATTCGATATTTAATTATAATTCCCATAATATTTTATTAAACAAATTTATTATTCCAAGGAAAGTTGGTTTTATTACATTTAGAAATCACAAAATTATTTGTACCCTCTCAGGGAACCAAGTGGACACGAATTCTCTATCATATCTCGCTGGAAAAACATACGAAATACGAAAGGTTTTATTTTTTTAAATAAAAAAATCTAGACTTCCTATTTAAAAAGGGTATCTCGCTATTAAAATAATCCATAAATTTTCTCACATATTCTAGTAGGAATCCTATGTATTAATTTAATTAAGAGACATTACCTTATTTATAAAAATAATTTTTATTATTAAAAATACAGATTCTATGACCTAGAAATGACCTAATATGATGAACCTATTCTTAATATGTACTTTCGACGTGAAAGTATCCTAATACTCATATAGGATTTGGTTTTAATGCAAAATTATGAAAATACCCCTAAAGTATACCTTCTACATGAAAATATCCTGATAACCCCCAAAGACTCAAAAATGATTGGAAAAGGGTGAACCTATCCTAAATAGCCACTTTCAACCTAAAAGTATCCCGACAAAAAAATTTACCAAAATGCCTTTAGGATATACCTTTGACGTGAAAGTACCCCCGATAACTCTAATTGACCTTCAAATGATCTAGGAAGGCTATACTAATCCTAAAAATTCACCTTCGACATAAAAGCATTTTGGTGAAGAAAATTAACGAATGCCCCTAAGGTATACCTTTGACGTAAAAGTATCCTAGTAACCTTAATGGACCTTAAAATGATCTAGAAAGGCTAAAGTAATCCTAAAAAATCATCTTCAGCATAAAAGCATCTTAGTGGAAAAAATCACAAAAATGCCCCTAAGGTATACCTTTGACGTGAAAGTATCCTGGTAATCTTAATGAACCTTAAAATGATTGAAAAAAAGGGTGAACCTATCCTAAATATGCACCTTTGGCATAAAAGCATCCTGATTACTTCCAGGACTTAATTTTAAAAAAATTACCAAAATGGCTTTAAGGTATACCTTCGATGTAAAAGTATTCCAGTAACCCTAATGGACCTTAAAATGACATTAGAATGCTAAACTAATCCTAAACATTCACCTTTAGCATAAACGCATCCCAGTGAAAAAATTACCAACATGCCTCTAGGGCATACCTCCAATGTGAAAGTATCCCGGTAACCCTAATGGACCTTAAAATGACCTTAGAAGGCTAAACTAATCCTAAAAATTCACTTTTAGCATAAAAGCATCCCTATGCAAAAATTACCAAAATGCCTTTAGGGTATACCATTGACGTGAAAGTATCTTGGTAACCCTAACGAGCGCTAAAATGATGAGATCTGGTCCTAAATATGCACATTTTTCATAAAATCATCTCGATTACTATCCAAGACTCAATTTGAGAAAAATTACCAAAATACCCCTAAGGTATACCTTCGATGTGAAAGTATCCCAGTACCCTAATGGACACTAAAATGATGAAAAGTAGATGAATTTAGTCTAAATGAAAAAAAGGTAAAATTTTAAGTTTGACTTAAAATACAAAATTTGCAATTAAGTACCTAAATTTTTTAAAATTACATTTTGTATCCTTCAAAGACCGAACATACAAAAAGTTTTAAAAATTTCTATATCCCTACGGAAGGCCATAGAAATAATAGAAATCTTTAAAGTTGGTAAAATATTCATTTTGCTACCTAAATATGAAAATTTGCTATTTAATCCCTAAACATTATAAAATTTTTATTTTAGTGCCTACATAATAAAATAAAAATAACCTAAAAAACCATAAAAATCACATGCAAACATATATAAAGAAAACAGCAAAATACCAACAAAGATTCAGCCAAACACTATAGACTTAAAAAAGTATATTTCTAGAATTTACAAAATGACCTTTAAACTTTGCAAAATTATATTTTGACCCCCATATAATTAAACATCATAAAACATCACAACAAATCATCAAACCAGCAAAGAATCACCAAAAAAACATGGCAAAAATGTGTACAAAGATTTGGCCAAACACTTTTAGCCATAAAGCATAATTTTTCATTTTTTGCAACTTAGTCCCTAAACTTCTTAAAATTGCAAAATGACCCCCTAAAGTGTTAAAAATGCCTAAATCATGTTTGTAAACACGCAAAATCAATTTCCAAACAGCCATGAAGCTCTCGGCCAAGCAAGAATGGTTCTTAAAAAAATTCAATAGTTTACAATTTAGTCCCTATGTTTATTAATATTGCAAAATGGCTTAAAAATAAAAAAAAGAAACACAAAATTATCACAAAAACTAGGCACAAAATCAACATACAAAATTCCAATTAGATTTGTCAAAAGTGGAAATCATATAATATGTGCATACATTGATAGAAAAAAAGCATGAAAACAAGCATAAATAATTGTTATTAAACTTAAATAAAAGTAAAATCATTAAATAAATATACTAATATACTAATTAACATATTAATCGTCAAAATAACATAACAAAGTAATTAAAACATCAACATGAACACAACAAAGCCAAAATCATAACAACAAGAATAATATTCCATATAAAAAAAGCAAGATTTAACACAAAAAAAAAACAAAAAAAATCACAATAAATATGAAAAAATTTTATGTTATCATGTTTAGCCTTTTCAACATGGATGAAAATCCATGAGCCTTAACAAGATTTTGACTCACAAAAATGAAGAATCAAGAGTAAAAATTAACACAAAAAAAGAGAGAAATTTGGTACAAAAAAAATCTACCTTGAAAGCTTGAAAAACGTGAGAAAATTTAAGTAATTTAATTGATTTTTAAGGTTTTTTTGGCTTATGAGAGCCATTAACCTTTCATTAAGGCTTTCTCTCTTTGTTTTTTAGAGAGAGGATTGGCCAAAAATAGCTAGTTGATTTAAATGAATTGTTTTATCCTTTAGTGGATGATGTCATGTATGATCTATTAAATTATACTATAAAAGTTAACTACAAAGACTAAATTATAAAAATTAAAAACTATGTATTTATAACATAATTTCATATGATCAACTTAATTTAATCTAATCATAAAAATGATTTTTATGTACAAGAAAAAAATTAAAAATAACAAACTCGTAAAATATTATGAGAAAAACCTTTATCGAAAAAAATTATTATATGTAAAAAATTGTGAAATTCATAAAATAAATTGAATTTTGAAAAACTAATTTAACGTGCATTAAGTAGCAATATTTGAAGAATTTTAAAAATTATTAACTCAGAAAAATCCCATAAAAAAATTTATAAAGTAAAAAACTCCATAACTCAGCAACAAAAAAATTCTAAAACTCAGAAAATAAATTAAAATTTTTAAAACTAATTCAATATGACTTAAATAGGATATTTTAAAGAAATTTAAAAATTAAAAACTTGAAAAAATCTCACCGTAAAAATTTACAGAGTATAAAACCCATATCTCGATCACGAAAAAATTCTAAAACTCATAAAACAAATTAAATTTTTCAAAACTGATTTGATATGAATTAAATAGCAATTTTTAAAGAATTTTAAAAGTTATAAACTAAGAAAGATCTTCCCAAAAAATTACGAAGTAAAAAACTTCATATTTTGAAAATAGAAGAATTTCAAAAGAAAAATGCAAAACTAATAAAAATAAAACGAATTTTCCTAAACTGGTTTAATATAAATTAAATAATAATGTTTGAAGAATTTTAAAAATTATAAACTAAGAAAAATCTTTTCTACAAAAATTTACAGAGTAAAAAACTCTGTATTTTGGAAATAAGAAGAAAATATAAAACTTTTAAAATAAAATGAATTTTGAAAAAAATGATTTAATGGTAATTAAATGCAAATTTTTAAAGAATTTTGAAGTTGAAAACTTAAGAAAATTCTACCATAAAATTTTACAGATAAAAGAAAGGTCGTATTTCAAAATCGAAAAAATTTCAATGAATCTATTAAAATTTATATAAAAATGAATTAAATAAAACCTATTATCCAAAATACTAATTTACAAAATGGAAAAGATGAGAATCCAGAATCCAAAACACTTTTATCAAGAAAAAATTTACGAGTATAAAACTAGTAATATTATGAAAATTCAAAATTAGTCACAAAAATGGTCAACTTGACTCCTTATGGTATAATATGCCAATATGAATTTTTTCTTAAATATTTTTTATTTTTTAGTGTACATATAAACATAAATACCATACAGTTATTGGTATAATTATATGACGATCAACTTCCAAGTTTAATAAAAAATTCTCTAAAAATTCGTAAAAATGGGAAAGTTGACCGTGATATCATTCGTAGAAACAAATTCTCAAATTTTTGATAAGAAGAGATAAAAATGATTTTTCTCTTAAATATTCGTCCTATATATCTAAAATTAGAGATCAAAGTGTGATTCTCTTTTTTTAATCACATGAACTCACCACCATTTAATTATGAATAAAAAGGTTTTGAGAATATCTGATTCATCTAAAAAAAGATCATTCCTAATAAGGGTTGCCATTAAATCCTCAATCTCGGATATTCAGGATTATTAAAAATGAAAAAGGGAACCCGAATGAAATTAGGTGTCTACAGTTACCCCTCATTGACCGTTGCTGAGAATCAGGAACAGGGCAAAGACCAAATAGATATGATTTTGTTTAGGTAGTTAAGATGTATGAAAAATAATCAAAAGTAATAATGAACATAAAAACTAATCAGCCCAAAAGAAAAACCTTGGATTAAAATGATGACTAGGATAAAACCTAAGTTAAAAAGGGTTAACGAGATGAAACCGATAAGTCAACAAGGATAAAAGATTGACTAGGATAAAATCAACAAGTTAACAGGGATAAGAGGGTTGATTGGACAAAGTCGATAAGTTAATAGGGATAAAAGGTTGACCAAGATAGAAGGTTGACTAGGATAGAGCCGATAAGTCAATAAGGATAAAAAGGGTTGATTGGGACAAAATCGACTTGTCAACAGGGATAAAAGGGTTGACTAAGACAAAGTCGACAAGTTAACAAGGATGAAAGGTTGATCGGGATAGAGCCAACAAGTCAACAGGGATAAAGGGTTTGATTACGATAAAGCTAACAAGTCAACAAGGAAAAAAGGGTTGACTAGGACAAAGCTAACAAGTCAATAGGGAGAAAAAATTGACCAGAACAAAGTCAATAAGTCAATAGGGAGAAAAAGTTTGATTGAGACAAAGTCGACAAGTCAACAAGGAGAAAAGGGTTGATTGAAACAAAGTCAACAAGTTAGTAAGAAAAAAAGGTTGACCAAAACAAAGTCAACAAGGAGAAATAGGTTGACTGAGACAAAGTCAACAGGGATAAAACAATTGATTAGGACAAAGCCAACAAGTCAATAAAGAGAAAAGGATTGACTAGGATAAAGCTGACAAGTTAACAGGGATAAAAAAGTTGACTGGGGTAAAACTGACAAGTCAATAAGGATAAAAGGGTTGATTGGGGCAAAACTGACAAGTCAACGGGGAGAAAAAGGTTGATTAGGACAAAGTCAACAAGTCAATAGATAAAGGGGTTGATTGGGATGAAATTTGATGTTCAGTCAATTTGAAAAGATAAGGAACTTACCTTTCAATTTTGAAGGAATAAGCATGCTTGTTGATCTCCTTTAGCACCAAGCTTACCTTTCCTCAATTTGAAAGTATCTTCAGAAGATGTTATGGATATTTCTCCTCTTTTGGCGAAAAGAGCTAGTGGCTGAACTTGAAGTTGAAGGCTTTTTCCCATACTTGGAGTTGAAGGTTTAAATCATTAACTGGTTACTATATGTCTGTCCCATGAAATCCTTCTTCTAATCTTTTATTTAAGGATCTAGGAATTATACAATTTTTCCTGAAAGGTCACCAAATATCATATTAATGTTTTTCAACTCAATAATACAACCTTATCAATTAGATAAATATTTGCTCGAGGTATGTTTGCAAACTTCTATTAATATAATGAAAAATATCATAACTTATCAAAATTCCAGGATTTACAAAATGAGATCACTTTTATTAACCTGGGGCAAAGGTTTACTTGATCAAAATCTATGAAAATTCCAAAACTATTTTGACCATGGATTTGCCAATATCAAGGAGAATGAATATGCTATCCTCATCATGATGTTAAAACTTTTTTGTGATTGTTGATCATCATTTAGGACATCCTTGAATGAAATGAATAAATGAGTTTAAAAGGATAAATAAGGTGGCACTGGAAAAATATTGTCTCGAAGAAATTGATACAAAAAGACTAGGTTTATCAAGATTATATTCAGATGAATGTTTCTTTCATGGAAATTCCTTGAAAGGCAAACAATCAAGTTATAACATGCTTTTAATCTTCAAACACAATAGCGTGACAAGTGTTAAACTAATGCTAGTAAACACAAAGTCTCAAAGGATTGATGTGAAAGGCTTTTGGTAATCATCAATTTATAGTTTAAATATAAATGTTCTAAAAGTTCATTTTGAAAAAAATTAGTGTTTGGGCATTTGACTTAACTTTTTATTGATGTCATGAAATTTTCATGGGTTTGGAATCATTTTTGAATTAGCATGAATGATTCTATGCCATTGGTGGCTATCTCTGTTGATTTAGGAGCAATTCGAAGGCCTTTAAGCTTGCCCTATCATATTATTGAGGACTCAAAATTCATTCAAAAAGATGAATGTTTAAAGGGTTTCCTAAGAATGGCTTGACAACTCAAATAGCCATGTCTGATCGAAATAGACATTGTTAGGTACATAATGTAGGCCATGGGTTTTTTGTTTATGAAGAAAAGGATAAATAAGCCCAAATAAAGTGTTATCATCTCTTTTTTAGAAGGTGTAAATTCTGGCATGTCTTTAGAGACATAATTTTTTATTTCTTTATCTACCTTTACTTTTTTGATTCTTTATTGCTTCTTTTTTTTTCTTTCTCTTTCTTCAAAACTTTTTCATTCTTTATTTTGAAAGAACTTGACATTTTCTTTATTCTTCACTTTGAATATTTGAACTTGAAATTTAAAACTTTTTTCTTTCCTCAAAATTTACTTCATGACATCTAACTTGTTCTTCTTGTAACTTTAAAATGGAAGTTGCCCCTTCTGATGTTAAAGCATTGCTTCACTTGCTCTTCAGTGTGGAGGGTGATCCTTGATTAGGGTTCAAAGAAAGAAAATAAATTATCAGGCTCAAAGGAGTCTATAAAGGGAATAATTTTCTATATTTGAGAAAGGATAGAGAAAGTAGACCATTTTTCATTTCAAACAAAGCTGTTTGAACTGACAAGCATTTCACTAGGAAAAGTATAACCTCTTTCTAAAATCATTTTGAATATCTCAATAACATGATGTTGCACTCAATTTTTAAACACTTAATGCATGTCCCTTAACAGTATCAGTTTCATAACCACTAACAAATTTTGATTTTGGTTGAGCCTTTAGGAATAAAAATCAGATTGGAAGGAAAGCATTTCAGATTTCATATTTCGTGCATCAAGCATTGGTTTGCAAAGATTTTGTTTGAAGGGAAAAGAGATTTTGGCTAATGTTTGCTGTCATTCTTCTTAAATCAAAGATTTGGGAGAGTGTCAAGAAAGTCATGGCAAAATGTTATTCAATTGAGGGACATCTCGAAATTACTATCATTAATTTAACACATGTCTAACTATTAATATTTGAATCTTTTTAGAGCATAACCTATTTGTAAGTCCTTCAAGGAATCGATAGACAAGAAAATTTAAATGTAGAGGGTCTCAGGTGGTGAAAGGTCTATAGTTGAATGCCTAGGATAATTGCATATGTAGAGTTAAATGACCTTTTTAAGAAAGTTCAAACTAATGGTGATCATCTACCGAAGAAAAAATTCTTCTAAAATGTTCTCATTATCCTAGACACTAGAAACCATTATTAATAAAATTCATGCTCCATTACAAAATGCACAATATTTACAAACTAAAATTCATTTCAAAATTTATAGTTTCCATAAGAAATATACAAAATTTTTAAGTCAAGATAGGAATTGTCCTTGATTGCTTACTACCATAAGGTTGATGACCTTTAAACCAATCATCCTTGATAGGTATGCACTAATTTCAAATTGTTGCTAGATTAGTATTCCCGAGATTGAATTGTAAATTAGCTAGTAAAACATCAAGAGGTGTATTTAACTCTAAGTTTTCAAGTTCAAAAATTCCATAAAATGCGTGGTTATTTCTTGTCATTTCAATCATGCCATGAGCATAGCCATTATGTGAAACTTGAATCTTTACTGGATTCTTTAGCAAAAAAGATGAATTCAAAAGCTTATTGCATGGCAAAGAATCATCCAAGTAATTCAAGTTGGAATTTACACCAGCCTGTGATCTCCCATGGACTATGATAATACTCCAAATTATCTTCACATTGAACAACATGCATTGGTTGATGGAATCCTTACACAAAAAGTGTTATACCCTGACGCTCGAATTATACCACCTTAGGTAGGGAGTTTTCCAAGTTTTGATGGAACGATAAAGATCATATGATTCTATTGAGGTTGTTGAACAATGAGAGGCTAGGGTTGAGGACACTGTCCGAATGGATTTCCTTGTTTTCTTGAGTTCTTATGATGCTGGCTTCCATCGGCTATGAATGATTTCTCATCCCACATATGTTACCTATTGCATCTCAGTCAATATGAATATGCATTATGGGACTAGCTCCCCAAAGATTTAGTACTTTAAGGTGGTTGTCTGCCATCTTGCATTCCTCTAGATCCCCGACATAAGTGTTAGTATAATGAAATTTGAGTACTTTAAGGTAATTACCATTCAACTAACACTCCCTGGATCCCCGACAAGAGTGTTGGTATGATGAAAATTAGGTACTTCAAGGTAATTATCATTCATTTGATACTCCCTAGATCCCTGGTAGAAGCGTTGTTATGATATGGGACTATTTGTAATAATAACAATTCATTAGTTATGGTATTGCTTTTGTAGGACCTTTTGTTCTTGTTAAAGTCAAAGACCCCAATTTTATTTTTATGCAATGATTTTTACATCTGCCCCTTATGAAAGGAAACCAATATTAGTTTCCACTAACTGTATATCTTAAATGCTAAAGAATTGTCTTTAAGCTTGTACTTCCTTGAATCCCTGACAGAAGTATAAATGATATTTTACTAGGTGCAAATAGACTTACTTGTTCCAAGAAACTTCATCGAGTTTGCAGTTTGTGATGTCTTTCATTCCATGATTCATGTTACTTTACCTTAAAAAAATGAAAAAGGAACTTAAATCAGTATGCATGAATACATATATCTTGTCAACATTTATCTTTATTATTATCCATGTATGTATGTCACTAAATGGAAAAAAATGTATGAATGAACAAGATGAATGAACAAAGACATGATTCAACAAACATAAAGATTATTGTAAAAGTAGGAATCCATGGAATTTAAGTCATGATTCAAGAGCATTGTACCACTTACCAAAATTCTCTACCCTATCCACTAATTGTGGTCATACGTAGTCATATTTACGAAATTCAAAAGCAAAGTAACAAAAAGAATTGCTCTTGCAAATATTACATTTTCCTAACTATGTTATGCTTCTAAAGGATTTTTGAGAAACCTAATCATTCAATTTTTTCATTCATTATTTTTAATCCTATATTCACAAAATCTGACAAGTAGCCCAAAAAGTTTTCTTTACAATCATTTGATTTCCCCTCCATTCTTATATTTCCAATATATGATCCTTTTTTCTTTCATGTAAACCCTTAACCATTTTTATTAGTCTATTAAATAGATTTTCCATTCCACAGACTTTATGGTTAAACTCTTCTTAGATGAACATGAATGTATTGACCTTTGCCTTTGAATTATCACCCATCTCTTGATTCTTGAAATACAAATGAAACGAATTAATGCATTATGGAAATTATGAATGCGTGAACATATAAGAATGTGAACTTTATAGGTGCATGAATGAATTTACAAGTTTCCATGGGATATATATAAATGTGATGCCAATAATAAAAAAAATCTTTCGTGATATAACAAATTAATAAAAGTAAAATATATCATAATAACACAACATACAATTAATAACATGAAGAAAATCAAATCAT
>JBBYHM010389204.1:0-14791 GCA_038381775.1 Adansonia rubrostipa | reverse complement strand
TCATCGATTCTCTTGAAATAACCAAGTCAACAATTTTAGAGACACATTGAGATCTATAGACTAATCAAAGCATAAAAATCGGGTTTGAACGTTGAAAAATTCAAAGGAAATCCAAGGAGAAAAAATTTGATTTTTTTTATGATTTTAAGCAAAATGAGATTGACAAATTTAAATTGATGAATTTTGACTATTTTTTGACAAATTTTGAAAAAGAATAAGGTTGGAGTATCCTTTCGAAAAACGGGTTGGAATGTCCCCATAACTGTCGACTTTGGTAAGTTTTGAAATTTGAATGAGGTTTGCAAAAGCGGGGTTGGATTATCCCCTCGGAGGACCAGGCTGGAGTATTCCCAATGGAAACTTCAAAGATTTTAGAGAAACGAGCTAAAAAGATTTATCCTGACAAAGGTTCAGTGATTTCTTGACACAATGACATTTTTTTTGACAAATTCTTGATGAAATAGATGATTTTTAATTAAAAAGAATTGATAAAAATAAGGATGATAAAGCGTAAAAAATGTTCATGCCTTGATCTAAGTCTACAGGAGTCGATGCATGTTCCTTTAAACTAGACGGATTGATCAGGATCACATGGAGACATTTGAATGCCTTGGAGTGGGAGTTCAGAGGAATCAACTAATCATGAACGATGCTGAAACAGGGGATAGCATCGCACTGTTTCCATTTTCAATTTTATTCTGGACAAATTTGAAGGTTCCAGAGGTCACGTAAGGTACCATTGGAAAGTAAACTCGATAGGAATCAATATAAAATTATTCCAAAAATCCTAGAAAATTGCCTCCTAGGTGGAAATATTTTTCACATTAGGGACTGGTTCGACACTGGCATCATATGTAGGAGAAGTATGGCAGTTGAGTTTGAAAAATCATTCCAAACTCATACGGAATCGTTAAATCACAAAAGATACCTTTACGAAAAGAAAATTTCATGAAATTTTTGTGAAAAATATTTGAAAATCCAAAAAAAATCATCTGGTGGGCCGAATAGGCCTAAATAGAATGTGAATCGCTGATTCCAGGGCTTTCAGATAGCAAAACTTCAAAAAATCATAACTCCTTCATCCGGAATGATCCGAGGGCAAAAAAGACACCATTGGAAAGGTGATTTGATCCCCTTACAGGAAAAAATGTCATAAAATTCGAGAAAATTTGTTTATGGTTTGAAAATAATTTTTCAAGTCATGAATACAGAGCTATTAGCATAAAATAGGAGGAATTTTTGGTTTTCTCGGACTTATTCGAACTAAATACGAGCTATGGACATCCGAATATCCGTAGCAGAAAACAATGAGTGACATGGGCTTCATGAGCTTATCTACACAATCCCATAGTATTTAGGACGATAAAACAGCCCGTTACCATACGATAAACACAAGGATTCTAAGCAAAAATCAAGGCATGAACAAGTTTTTACACTAAAAATGACATTATATTTTAAAAAAAGAAGAATATTTTTCTTTTTTTTAACCTTAAATCCTAACATAAATAGCTTAATATTACCCCAAGATTAAAGTGTCAATTTGTGAAAATTAATAGACCAAGATTAATCCTATTATTTGGGTTAATCTTAATCTAACTTGGGGTGTTTTTCTTGACAAAAATATATATACACACACACATTATCAAATCAAACAAGAATAATAAATAAATAAATAAATAAATAATATTAAAAATCAAAGACATAGAACAAATATGATCAAAAAATATTTAAACAAGCATTTCATAATTATAACATGCAACCTCAAATATAAAATGGCACCCCACATCCCAATATCAATTTTAAGAATTTTTTTGACAACTTTTTTTTAAAGATTGGTTAGGTTTGGTGGTTGGTTATGTTTCTTTCCATATGGGTGGCTTAGGTTCGAAACCCAAGCCACTCAATTTTGTTTTTTTTCCTTCTTTTTTTTTCTTTTTTTTCTTTCTCACCTCAAAACCGGACCATAGCAAGAAAAAAAAAACCTAGAAACCAACGACCAACCACCACCATTAGTTATCACTTGACGGCAATAGTTGGCACTCAAACTTCACCTTTACACTCTTTTCAACCTCTTCTTTTTAAATCCGAAGTCAGATTTTTCTAAATCTTTTTAGATTTTTCTAAATCTACAAGAGAAGTTTGAATCTTTTACCTCAAATTCGACCGTCGTCCACCATTGGATCATTCCCAAACTCTAGTATGTTCTTCCCCTTTGAATAAGCTTCCTTGTCACCATTTTGATTCTTAAAATAAGCACCGAAACCTCTTTAAACAAAAACCCCCACTTTAAGTTTTTGATTTTCTTATGTGTTTTTTCTGAAAGCTTATATTGTTTTTTTTAATTCTTGAAAAATTTTTTTTGAACTCCCTTGTTTTTCCTCTTTGGTGGTTATATGTACCAAGAAAAAGCTAAAACGGTTGGTGGTTTGGGAACTAGATCCACGGCAAAAGCTGCCATGATTGGTTTTGTAAATGAAAAGAGCTATAGCATGGCAATCGGCTCTCTTTTTTGTCTTTTTTCATTACTTTTTTATTTTTCATTTGTTTTTGTCATTTTATGACAAAAACGTAGCTTTGGCATGTGGGTCATAGGTAACCCATTTTACAAAGGTGGCCTGGGTTTGAAACCTAGGCCATTCATTCCTTTTTTTTCTTATCTTTCTGTCTTTTTATTTGTTTTCGTTATTTTATGACACAAGTTCATGCTTGGCGTGTGGGTCACAAATGACCCACTTTATAAGGTGGCCTAGGTTCAAACCCAAGTCTCTCATTTTTATTTTTTTTATATATTTCCAAATAAGCCTAAATTGAAATGAATTAAGCCTAATTAATTCGAATCCAACAAACCTAAATTAAAAATGGCATAATTAATTGAATTATTTTGAATAACGAGTGTCCTAAAAATTGCCTGAACAAAATCTGGTGTCTACAGCTACCCTTCTTTGGCTGTTGCTGAATATCAGGAATAAGTCAAAAACTAATATATACTATTTTATCCGAGGCATGCTCGAAGCTGCCCGTGTTCCTGCGTTGAAAAGATTAAATTTAATAAAATGCCAAGACAATATATAATTTTGATGGCAATTCTGAGATTTTCTTGGCAAAATGTAAAGTATGAATATTTGGATAAAAAAACCTAGACTGTGATCCTAGGCTCAACCTATCTCCAAGTTCAATTTAAAATGACATAGTGCCATTGTGCCGAATCATGATCGGCAACATTGGACTTTTGATAAATTTTTTTTAAACAAATTTTGATAAAGACCTAGACTACTATCCTAGGCTTGACCTATCCCTAGGTTCGACCTAAAATGACAAAATGCCAACATGTCAAATCACGACTAGTGATGTTGGTCCTTTTGAAAAGGTTTCTTGACAGAGTGTCTTGACTGAGGTTCTTGACAGAGGATTTCTTGACAAAGTGTCTTGACTGAGGTTCTTGACAAAAGTTCTTGACAGAGTGTCCTGAATACGGTTCTTGAAAACAGTTCTTGAAAGAAAATGCCAATAAGCCAGATCATAGCATTCTAGTGCATCAGACTTCGAAAAGGATTTCTTGACAAAAGGTCTTAACTGAGGTTTTTGACTTAAATTCTTGACAGAAGATGCCAATGAGTCCAATCATAGCATTCCAACGATGTTAGACCTTGAAAAAGGATCTTAACAAAAGATCTTGATGGAGGTTCTTGACCAAAACTCTTGACAAAATATACTAATAAGTCATATCACAGAATTCAAGCAATGATGTCAAACTTTAGAGAGATAAAGGCTTACTTGAGCAACCTTTCAATTTGCCAATTTTCACTATCAAAGATTCTTACCAAAAGTTCATCGAGACTCAACAGATACTACTCGACATGATGCTGATAAGATGATGTTATGCTATGACAATATGAATGTATGATATAATGATGTCTATGTGAGTTTCTTAACAGTGTGACTACATGATCATGGTATAAGGTCTAATATGAGAACAAACATTGAAAATTTCTCTTTCAATTAGGAGCCATTTTTCTGATGCTGCACTTTACACATTAATAGCCCTGTGATCATGATTCCTTTGATGCTTGGATAATCATTTTCTTGACTCGATATACTAAAGGAGCTCTTCTTGATAAGCTGAGAATTGGGTTGGTTATGTTCTTTTACTCAGGGTATTTAATGATCTTTTTTAATAAGGTTGTTGGATCTTTTTGGCGATTTGTGGGCTAGGTGACTATTTGGCTTGGTTAGTGTTTATGTCTTGACAGGATTTTCACTGAGTTTTGATGGTATTTTTTGACTGATGATCCTAGGAGTTAAGGACAAATCAACACATGATTATGATAGGTAGGTACTGGTGTATAAGGAAATTCATGATCTTGACACTCAAGGCATGAACAAAGCTCCTTTGTGTACTCACCCTTTCGATGTAATATCAAGAAATCTTGATGTGAATTTTATTCTATTATCGAGTATTATCAATTGAATGGTAAAATGTAATGCAAATGTGGGCAAAAAGGATTAAAAGAAATAAGATAATATTTCATTCATGACAAAAAGTAATACAATTCTGTTTACATTTAACAAACAAAAGGCAAAATAACAATAAAGTAACCTATTAGGCAATTAATGCCCCTGACAATCTTGACATTAACATTTTTCGATACATCTCTAGAGCTTTCCTGAACGATCAATATGTTTGATGGGAGTCAATATTTTTAGGACACTTAAAATTACCTTGTGCCATTCTGCAAATGCTCTCAACTTATGTGTTTGCTTCCTTATCCCCTCAAAAATGGGTTAGGTTTAGGTAAAGCCTAACCTAAGGTTTGATCTGATTTGATTGGAGTTTCAACTTTGTTTATTCGAAGTAAGGCTAAGTTTGATTTGATATGGCCACGGCCGGGTGAGGTTTGACTGAGATTTTTTTTATAGGTATTTGGCTAAAGTCTGATTTGGTTGAACCTTGGGTCAGGTCAAAGCTAAGTTTCTTGAGCCGTCCTTTCAAGTTTTTGACTTAAGTTAGTAGGTTGCCTAGAAGCCTTTTCAGGTTTTCATCCAGGACTTCATTTTTTTTTTTTGTTTTTATGTTTTCTTTTTACTAAGGATGCCTTTTTAGGTTTTCATTCTTTAAGCATAATATTTCTTGACGGAGTCTGAATTGACTGGATTGGGCAAGACATTGCCATCCATTTCCATTAAGATCAAGCCCCCTTCGGAGAAGGCTTGTTTTACAACATATGGTCCTTCTCAATTTGGAGTCCGCTTGCCCTAAGCATTTTTGTGTATTGGAAGGATTTTCTTGAGCACCAAATCTCCTTCATGAAACTGGCGGAGGCGGACCTTTTTATCATAGGCCTTAATCATGCACTTTTGATACATTTGCCCATGACAGATTGCTTTTATTCTTTTTTCTTTGATAAGGTTTAGCTGATCATATTTACCTTTGAGCCATTCAGCTTCCTCGAGTTTGGCCTCCATCAAAACTCTTAAAAAGGGGATCTCAACTTCGATAGGTAGGACAGTTTCGATCCCATAGAGAATGAGGTAGCACCGTCGATGTTTGGACTGAAGTTCGATATGCATAAAGTGCAAAAGGTAATTTTTCATGCCAATCTTTGTAAGTCTCGACCATTTTTTAACTATTATTTTAATGTTCTTATTGGCTACCTCGACTACCCCATTTATTTTCAGCCGGTGTGCCACTGAGTTATGATGCTGGATTTTAAATTGGGAACATACTGCTTGCATCTGGTTATTTTTTAAGTTATGAGCATTATCAGTGATGATTTGTTTGGGCAGCCCATATCGACAGATGATGTCTTATTTTATGAACTTGTAAACAACTAACAGAGTAACATTGGCGTACGAGGCTGCCTTCATCCATTTATGAAGTAATCGATCACCACTAAGATGAACTGGTGTCCGTTAGAGGTCTTAGGGGTGATGAGCCCAATCATATCAATGCCCCACATAGAGAAGAGCCATGGAGCTGTCTTGACGTGAAGTGGTGAGGGTGGGATGTTGATCTTATCTGCATAAATATGACACTTGTGACATTTTTGGGCATAGTTGACACAGTCTTTTTCAAGTGTTAGCCAATAATAACCTGATCTCATGACTTGTCTGGCCATCCGGTGCCCATTAGCATGCGTGCCATAGATTCTCTCATGAACTTTTTCTAGGATCCTTTTGGCTTCAGGAGCATTGACGCATTTGAGTAACACTTGATCCTAACTCTTCTTGTATAAGATGTTAAAACAAATCCCATAACCATTCTACTGATAGTCCTTTTGTCATTTTCTATGGCATGCTCGGGATACTATTGATCCTTGATTTATAGAAAGATGTCATGGTACCATGGTAGGTCATCATTCTCTTCTTCAACATTTTGACAATATGTCAAAGTCATATAAATGCTCATCTAAATATGAAAGACATTCGATTCTCAATTTACTTTAAACATGGATGACAATGTGGCTAAAGCATCAGCTATTTGGTTTTCTTCTTTAGTTAAGTGCTGAAAGCTAATATCATCAAATTCTTTTTTGAGTTCTGAGATCAGTTTCCCATAATGAATCAATTTAGCATCACATGTTTTCCATTCTCTTTTTAGTTGATAGATGACTAGAGTTGAGTCATCAAAAACTCACAGAGTCTTGACATTTCTCTTGATAGCTGCTTGGAGCCCCATGACACATGCTTCATATTCTGCTATATTATTGGTGCAATCAAAGTTTAACCTGACTGTAAAAAGATAGTGACTTTCGTCGGGTGAAATCAATATTGCCCTGATTCTATGCCCCAAAGCATTTGACACTCCATCAAAATACATTTCCCATGATTGGTCATGACTAGTGATATCTTCCTCATTAGTGATGCACATCAAATCTTAATTTGGGAAATCACAGCTTAAAGCTTCATAGTCACTTATCGCTTAGCTCACTAAAAAGTTAGCTATCGTGCAACCTTTGATGGCTTTTCGGTTAACATAAACAATGTCATATTCGAAGAGCAAGACTTGCCACCTAGCCAATCTTCCTGACAGTGCAGAGGCTTTGCACAAATATTTAATAGGATCGAGTCTCGCAATTAACAATGTGGTGTGGTATAACATGTATTGCCTAAGCCTCTTTGCTGTCCAAACCAAAGCATAACACAATTTCTCAACTGTGGAGTAGTTGTTTTCACACTCCATAATTTTTTTGCTCAAGTAGTAATTGCTTGATCTTTCTTTCCCAAATCATCATGCTGCCCAAGTACACAACCCATAAAACTTGTTAAAAACTGTCAGGTAGAGGATCAAAGGTCAACCAAGAACTGGTGGGTTTGACAGATAGTGTTTAACCTTGTCGAAAGCTTCCTGACATTCCTTATTCCATCCCTCAGAATTCTATTTGCAGAGAAGCCAAAAGATAAAGTCACATTTATCGGTGAGTTAGGATATAAATCTAGAGATATAGTTCAATCTTCCCAAGAAACTTCTCACCTTTTTTTGGGTTCGAGGTGGTGGCATGTTTTGGATAGCTTTGACTTTATCTGGGTTAACTTTTATTCCCTTTTTGCTGACAATGAAACACAATAGCTTGCCTGATGTAACACCAAAAGTATACTTAGATGACTTTATCTGTGACATGCTCATCTTTTCTTGTTGACTTGGCAATCATATCATCCACATAGACCTCAATCTCTTTGTGCATTAAGTCATGCAATAGTGTCGCCATGGCTTTTTGATAAGTTGCCTTAGTATTTTTTAGCCTGAAAGGCATGACTATAACAAAATTTACCCCACATGGTTATGAAGGTAGTTTTCTCCGTATCTTCATGTGCCATTTTAATTTAATTATAACCTGAAAACCCGTTCATAAAAGAGAACAATGAGTTTTTAGTTGTATTATCGACCAACGTATCGATATGAGACAATGAAAAATTATCTTCTGGACTAGCCCAGTTTAGGTCCTGATAATCAACACACATTCATACTTTGCCATCTTTCTTAGGTACTGGGACAATGTTGGCAACCCATTTTGGATATTTGGCTATAGCAAGGAATCCTGCCTCAAATTGTTTATTAACTTCTTCCTTAATCTTAAGGAGTATTTCTGGTTTCATCCTTCTTAACTTTTGCTAGATTGGTTTGCATACAGGTTTAAGGGGAAGCCTATGGACCATAATATTGGTATCTAATCCAAGTATGTCTTAATATGACCAAGCAAATACATCTCGATACTCTTGGAGTAGGTTTATTAGTTTGGTTCTGGTGGAGGGTTTTATGCATGTTCCAATTTTAACCTCTTTTTGATCTTCTTCGGTCCCTAAATTTATAACATCAATTGGTTCCTGATGGGGCAAAATTTGTTTTTCTACATGCTCGACCAATCATAGTAGATCTGATGGTATGAAGTTCCCCTCAAAATATCTATCAAAATCAACTTCACCAGTACAGATCGATCATTTGAAATCAATCTCTGCGAGCTCATCTAAAACATGCATGTCACTTTATTGAAGCACCTGAAAATTGAGAAAATAAACAATATAGACAAAACTATATATAGACAAAGAATTAGAGCAAAGGTAAACAATAAAAATGGCCATACAAGATGAAATACTTTATGCAAAAGTATATTTTGTTGATAATATTTGATAAAAGATGCCCATTACAAAACCCTTACGAGCTATTGGGCAGAAGCAAGTAGGTTTTTTTCTTGACATTAAATGAAAATAAACTTAACAAGCCCAAAGGTTTTTGACACGGCCTCGCTATCAAGAATAGATTCTAGTGGATAAGGGTAGGTTTTATTACTCTATTTTAATTGGCTTGACTGATCATGAACGGCAGGGATATGAAGGTTGCAGAAGGCCCAGTTTAAAATGACCAAGACATTAGTTGCTTTCCTTCTTTCTAATTGACCAGGATCCATGCATCATCCTAAGCAAAAGGTCTCATAGATCGGTGGGAATACCATCAATTCTAGTCTGACTTCTTGACTTAACAGATGAGCTACTCTATGATTTCTAGCCTTTTTAACTTATTGTTTCTGGTACTGCATGTTGGACTTAAATCCTAAGCCCTTCTTGTCAACCTGGTTAATGAGATCAAAACCTTTGGCCATTCCTTGCAGATTCTTACCAAGCCCTTTTCTAGCTCGGCAACATTTGCCAACAGTCAATTTCAAACCCATGTTGGTATTCCTTGATAGTCGAGGCTCAACTATCAGTAGGCCCTCTCCTATGAATACAGCTTTGACAAACTCAAACAATTGGAAGGACGGTTCAAGTGCATCGTCATTTGGTTCGATATAGGTAACATCAGTAAAAGCAATGGCAATCATCTCTTCTTTAGCTCCAACACTGACCACTTTGTCTTTGATTATGAATTTTAGCTTTCAATGCAAAGACGAGGGTACTGCCCCAGCTGAATGTATCCATCACCTCCTGAGCAAGCAATTGTAGGATGGGGTGATGTCCATTACCTAAAAATCAATATGGTAAGTGCATGGGCCTATCTAAAGTGGAATAGTGATGTTTTCGATGACTCCATGATAAATCCCATCGAATGCTCGCACCACCGTATGGCTGTGTTTAATGTGGGAAACATCAATAGGAAGCCTGTTTAAGGTAATCAAGGGCATGACATTGAGGGCAAAACCATTGTCTATGAGAACTTTTGGTAAGATGCAACCTTTGCAGTGGGTAGTGATATGTTGGACTTTGTAACTACCCTACCACCAGGAAGAATCTCATCATCACTGAATGAGATATAGTTATCAGCGATGATATTGTTTACTAAGTGATCCAATTTGCTTATTGAAATATTGGGTGGCATATATAGCTCGTTTAACACTTTTAACAGTGCATTTTGATGAACTTCTGAGTAAGTAGTAAAGACAGTATAGAGATCTTAGCTGATTGTTTGCTCAACTGATCGACAATGCTGTATTCGCTGTGTTTGATAAATTTCAAGAACTCGGTGGCCTCTTTCTCATCTATTGCCTCTTTGATCTTCTTGAATTTTAAGTCATTGGTCTTAACCTGAAGGGTGTTAAAAATAAGAGTGTCATCAATCTTTTGATTCTCTTGAGCAGGAGGATTATAACATTTACCGTTGCGGTTTAAATGGCTAACTCCTGACAAGTTGACAGCAGCGGTTGATTGAGTAGGCCCCCCAATCATCATGACTTGCCCCTTATATTTCCAAGGAATAACTTTATTGCTCTTATATGGGAATGGTGTAGGAGTCTCTATGAACAGCCTTGGCATTAACGTGAAAAAGCTCACCCTAAAAGTTAATTATCCATAAAGGATAAGGGGTCGTCCTTTCCCATACGATGGTTGTATCATTTTTTGCCCAACCATTTTCACCGATTTGGCTAGAGATAATTGCTTATTATCATAGAATCATCGCTGCCTTCATCCATCATTTTCTAGACCATTGCCTGAAATTCTTTGCATATTTGAAGAGTATGCCCATGAATAATGTGGAAGTCACAGAAATCATCCAATTCTTCTTCTGATCTTTCAACCAGATTAAGCACTTCCGACTAAATTAATATTTGCCAAACCAAACTCGTTGGCATCTTGATTTTTTTTATGTTTTTTTTAACCTTATAATCATCCTTAACACCAATCATGTTTACTGCTGGCTCAGCATGTTTTGGCAGGGGATTTACAGTGATATTCGACCCTTGGTTCGTCCCAAATTGTAGAACCTTAGAATACCTTCTGTTTGAAAGAAATGCAATTTTCAATATCATGCCCTACTACCCTGGCATGATAATCACAATGGGTGTTAGGGTTACCATTAAGGGTATGGAGGTTTCTTCTCTTGGATATACACGGAAGTGACTAGATACCCATGGAACAAAGCTTGATAAAGCTCTTTGTAAGTCATGGGGATAGGATCGAACTGTTGTCTTCACTAGTTTGCACCCTGATTATTTGGTGCATTGTTGATATGATTGTTGACATTTTGGTTGGCTTGTGGTTAGTTGTTTCATGGTAAATTTAGTGAGACATTAAAGGATGGGTTGTAGGATATGGCATAAACTAATTAATGAGTATCATAAATGGACTAGAGTAGGGCACACTTGGGTAGTAAGGACTGGCACTTGACAGTGGCTTGGTTGGGATAAGTTGGCATAACTTATGGCATTTGCCTCTCTTTCTTTCTTCTTGTTAGCAGCAGGTCTCTTGGTCCACTAGATGACTCACCTACGGACATCCTGCCACTCTTAATTACTATGTCAATCATCTCACCGGATAAAACCAGATCTATGAACTTTTTAGTGGCATTTTCTGCCATTTTCTTATAATATGAAGCAGGCACGGTGTTGATGAATGTCATGGTCATCTTCTTTTCAGTTAAAAGGGTTGGACCAAAGCTGCTTTTTCCCTCTATCTTTGAGCATATTGCCTGAAACTTTTAGTTGGCTTTTTTTCTAAGCTCATAAGAGAGAAACGATCAGGGGCCCAGTGTGAGATATGCTGGTACTGGTTCAACAAAGCCCTGGCCAAATCGACCCATGATTGAATTTTGACATTATCAAGCTCTATGTACCATCCAGCAGCTGCCTCAGTCAAATTGTGCTAAAAACAATAGATAAGGAGTTTCTCATCTCTCAGGTACCCTTTCGTCTTTCTGAGGTATATTCAAATGTGCACGGTAGGTTCAATAGTTCCATTGAACTTTTTAAAATCTGGCACCTTGAACTTCGATGGAATGACAAGTTGGACACGAAGACAAAGATTCGATATCAGTGGCTTTTAATTTATCACTCCTTTCAAAAGCTCCAAGGCGTTTCTTTAAAAGCTGAAACTTGCTCATATCATTAACAAACATTACAGATTTTTAGGCATTCATCCTGTCTTGCTCATTATGGTTAAGGGTTATGGGATTAGTTAGAGAAACTTTTGTATTTGCCCTTTGAAATCTAGGGATGAGTTGATTCAATGCCATAGGGTTCAAATAGATTACTAGTGGTACCGACGGGGTTGGCATTGTGTTACATTGATGCTCTTGGTGAGTCTCTTCCTGAGTAGCTTCAGTACTATTAGTGGGGTGATTTTTTGGCTTAGCCAGTTCATTTCCTATATCGAAGGTATTGGCTTGTCCTTTCTCCTTAGCGAAGGCTGTCATTAACTCAATGAATTTCATGATCTAGGCTTGCATTTCATCTTATCGACCGACCATTTGGTCTTGAGATTCCTTGTACATTAACTCAAGACGTTCAATATGTGCTTGATGATCGTTTTCCATGATCCTTTTGCAATGGCGTGTATTGTAACAATGTGAAATAATCAATCCTATGTTCCTTGTTCGACCTCAAAATCCCTTTGCACTTTTATGAATATTCCTGTATTAGACTCTTATGACACTTGTTTATTGATGATTACTCATGATGGAATGATGGAATGATGTTATGCATCGAATCATGATAGTGAATGATTATTGATATGAATAAAGTAGCAAAAGAATCGAGCTAATTATGCAAATGTAAGATACAATTGGCCTGTAGGATAACTTCAACATAGTGTATTTCATGGAGCAAGAAACAAAGTTTGATCACATATGGTTGCATTCGAAGTTGTCTGACATGATTGCATCATTCAGTCACTTGTTCGAAAAACTTCAACGACTTTCGTTCATGGTCTCTAGTGGGTGCCTTAAAA
This sequence comes from Adansonia rubrostipa, assembly GCA_038381775.1. NCBI lineage: Eukaryota > Viridiplantae > Streptophyta > Magnoliopsida > Malvales > Malvaceae > Adansonia > Adansonia rubrostipa. The sequence continues at coordinate 2,140 of JBBYHM010389204.1, read as the reverse complement.
CCCGAGCTACTTTGATTATGTCCATCACATGTCTTAGGGACCAATTTGGCCGTCTTTATGTGTCTTTTAACTGTGTTTAGGGTCCTCAAACTTATCTTTGAATTATTAATCCTTGAATCATGCTTTGACATCTTCAAAAAATGAAGAACGAAAGTGAGATGTTGTTTCATGATAGACAACCCTTACTGAACACTAAACTTTAGCCAATTGTCCCATGAAGATGATTATGATGCATGCAACAATAAAAAAAAAAGAAAAGAAAAAAATAGGTTATAACAATATAAAATGCCCTAAAAATAGGCGTTACAATGCCTAAGGGCAAACAAGACAATTATGATAGCAAACGGATAGCATATCGACGTTCCGTGTTTAAAAAAATTACTCGTGATGAGATAACATGATACCTCACTGGGACAAAACCAATTGACCAAGTGGAAACGCTCGTTTGTCACCATCGTTCAATCGTTGTTTGGACAGTCTGACAATTTGTTTAGGTTGATATGACTTTTTAAGATGACACGAGGTATTATAAGTGACGGCATTCATTTGTCATCACCCACTTATTAAAAAAGGTTAGCCATAGAATGTAACAACATACCCTAAGATAAGATCATGAAAAGTATAAATGTGAGCGACAATGTTCGTTCATCATCGCCTATATAATCATGGTATATAAGAGTAAAGGTAAGAAGTGTTTCCCCAAGTGGCCTTATTCTCTGAGTTATTCTAGTAGCAGTCTGGTACGGTTTGACATGGTTTAGCTCATAGAGTTCACTATATGTGTTTGAGTTGACATCTAAATTGGTATCCAAATCACTCCTCTGTCATGTACGGACAGCCAAGGCACCCCGATCCTAGGCCCATTATGGGTTAGGCGAAACAGGTTCGATCCGGTGGATGTATTTCCCTATGCAAATGCGAAAGGGCACTTATGAGAGACATAGGTAATTTACACCCCAGAAGGCCTTGCTATGCCTATGTGAAAGGTTACTCATGAAGGCGAATCACTCACTTCCTCCTAATAATTAGGATACTAACCTCACCATGGAATTTGGTGGGAATTTAATGCAAATGCAAAAATAGAAAGGGATTATTATTAAGTAATGACCGAAACCAAAAAAATCAAGACCTAAGAAGGACACGTTTAGTCATAGGCTTATAACTCTTTAAATTTGTCCTTAGTGGAGTCGACAAGCTGTCGGCACCATGCCTCCCGCGAAAGAAATGTGCGCGACTTAAGAGTATTTCTCGACGGGAAAAATTCCTCTTGACCAGGACTCTTCCTCTCTTTTTTTAACGTGATGGTAGCAAAAAAGGATGGATTCTCAGCGCTTGACCCTGAAAGGAGACTGTCGGATGAATCGCTCGCCTAACTAGCCTTAAGTGGCCACTATGAAGTGGCCAACAATTGGAGTCACCACCGATCATTTACGCTAGGCATGATCGGATGCCTATCGAATTTGATATTTCTAGTTATGAAACTCGAGACATTGGTTTCACGGTCTACATGGTCCAAAGATTCGATGGTTGGGTTCAGGAATTGGTTACGCATAAGGAGGTAAACCTCCTTTTGACTCCCAAAATTGATACCTTTCTAGCCATGTCCCAACTTGGTTTTGGTTTCCTTAGTTTTGACTTGTCATTATTTAATATAATCCCCTTTTTAATGCATTAATTTTGCATAAAAAAAGTAAACTCAGGTTTTAAAGAAAATTTGAATCTCATGCGCACCTCAGAGCGGTGAGGAACATAGAGATTATGATTAAAAATGGCCTTCGAGTTTATTTTTTTTTTAAATATCAAATATTTCATATCAAGTACTAGAGAGATATCGACACGAAACAATGCCCTTTGTGATTTTTGTTTTTGAAAATGGTTTTGAAAATATGAATGCAAGATGAACAACACAAGGGAAACGTGTTAGTAAGATTAAAAAATAATAATAACACATAAAAATAAATCAGACAAAAGAGGGGAAAGAGGAAGGGATGATAGGAATGTATCTCATTATCTTTATTGTCATCAATTATCTTGAAATAACCAAGTCGACAATTTTAGAGACGCATTGAGATCCATAGACTAATCAAAGCATAAAAATCGGGCTTGAACATGGAAAAATTCGAAGGAAATCCAAGGAGAG
>JBBYHM010389184.1:0-14792 GCA_038381775.1 Adansonia rubrostipa | reverse complement strand
ATGAGTTAGCAATCACATTGTCCATATATACTTTAATCTCTTTATGCATTATATCATGGAATAAAGTAACAGTTACCCTTTGATAAGTTGTCTTAGTATTCTTTAACACAAATTGCATTATTTTGTTGCAAAAAATACCCCATGTTGTGACAAACTATTTTTTTATCTCTTCTTTAAATTTTTAAAAGCATATTCGGCTTTATCCTTCTTAACCATTATTTAACTGACCTATATCTTGGTTTTGGAGGTAACTTATTGACTATAATCTTTGTATCTAGGCTCAGCACATCTTGGTATGATGGTGCAAAGACATCTCAAAACTCTTGAAGCAGATTATTAGTTCTACTCTAGTGGTAGGCATGATAGCAGTCCCTATTCTGACCTTTTCTTTGTTATCATGATCCCCTAAATTTGTAATGTTTGTGGGGGCTCTTTATGAGGCATTATTCACTTATCTTTTTCCTCAGTTAGTTTAAATAAATTAGGAGGCAAAGTATAACCGTCAACATTCTTTTCGAGATCAACCTCATTCAAGCACACAAATCGTTTAATATCGACCTACAAATCTTATACAAGATTATCCACTTCTGTGCTATTAAGAATCTATAGAGATAAAAAAAAGAATAGGCAAACAAAGATATGTTGTGATTTGTCTATGTGTACATGAAAAAGAAAATTAGTATTGGTATGAAAAAGATTGAATATTCACAAAAAGTGATATCTATTTCATTTTTAAAAATGATGATTTAACATTTTCAGCCCTTTACAAAAAGACTCTTCTATGTTTTTGGCCCAAAACAAACAAGGGGACCTATCAGAGTTACTCTAGAATTAACCTAGACATTATAATTTTCTCAATGATAGTCCAATTATTCAAGAATTATCTATGACAAAATAGGTAAATTCTAAGATCATTATCCTTCTCCTTGCTGTTTTCTTTAATGATAACCGGTTTAAACCTTTTAACGGCTTCATTAATAACCAATACACTATCTTTTGCTTTTTTCCTCTATCTCTAAATTTATGACCCCTCCTTGGCTGAAAATTTCATTTAATGAAGGATAAATGACTAAATTTTGGCCTGACTCTCAACCTATGGTCCAAGTTAACTTCTTTTCTTGAGTTTTATTTTAGATTTCTTCTTCTAATTCCATTCTAGCTTAAAATCTAGTTCATGTTTGCCCATTTTACTAGATATTTTAATGGATCGAGTTATCATCTGTAAATACTTTCTAAGCCCTTTTTTAGCTTAGGTACTTTTCCCCACTATGAGCTTGAGGCCCATTCAGGTGCTTTTTGAAAGCCTGGGTTTGGAGATTATATATCTTTTTGCAATAAATAGGCATTAACAATTTTAAAAGCCTTAAATGAACATTCTTCAGCTTTAGCATCTATTTCAATAGAAAGGGCTTTAATAGAGGTCATGGCTATAATGTTCGAAGAGGATATCTTTATCATTTTTTCATTAATTATAAATTTAATTTTTTAATAAACTGATGATAGTACAGTGCTAGCATAGTGGATCCGTGGTTGTCCCAACAAGCAATTGTATAAAAGGATAATATTCATCATATGGAACTCTACTTCAAATAGGCACGGGTTGATGTTTAAAGTGATTAAAATAGTTCTTTTAATTTCTCTCTTTATTTCATCAAAAGCCTTGACCATTATCTGGCCGTGCTTAATCTAAGTCTAATGGTAATGGAGATAAGGTGACCAGTGGCGTTATATTGAGTGTCAACTGATTATCGATAAAGACGTTAGGCACTTTCAAAATATCCTAAGTGACGTATGCCTAATTAAGCACTTTCAATGGAGCATTATTGTGTGGCTCTGAGCTAAGCAACAAAGCTAGCACAGAGATTTTTGCCAGTTACTATTTCTGTTGTTCTACAATGCTATACTCACTGTACTTTGTAAATTTAGGAAATTCAGCCACTTATTTTTCTTTTACTACCTCTTTAATTTTTATCAAGACATCTTCAGTTACTGTGGCTTTTTCAAACATTTATCCCTTGGTTTTTGTTTTAGCACCTATTGTAGTCACCTTATTTTATCTGAGCTAATTTTTTAGCAATTTGAAGCACGGATGCGAGAGAGGTCCAATGATCTTCAAGAGGTCAAGAAGGCCTATGGATCATATCAAAAGTAAATCCAAAGATGTGGCATTAAAGGATGTAATTCAAGGTGTCTGGGGAAAAAATATATGAGAAAATTCATTAATTTTGCTTAAATGTATCGATACAATGCTCCAACAATTCAAAAATTTGAAATGTCCCCATTTGTATCGATACAACATGTAGATGTATCGATACATGAGCTTCTGCATTGATACAGGACCTCATGTATCGATACTAGGCCATGCCAAGTCCAAAACATGCATTCTATAAAGAAATGTATCGATACATATCAACATGTATCAATATAACGGTTCATAGTATCGATACAATGGCTCATATAATTGATACAATGATCATTGTATCGATATAGTCAAGGTTTTTAGACCAAATGTATCGACAAATTCTGCAATGCATCAATACATAAAGGCCATTTTCCATGGTTTGGGCATTTTTTACTCTTCCACCATTGATCCAAAACACGATTTTAACTCATTTTTTTGCATTATAAAAGATTAAAACCTATATCAGATTATGAATTTAGACTTTTGAATTAATCAAAATATTTTTTGAAGTCTAAATTGGATCAAAAAGGTCTATGTCACATGATCACCCTACTCCTCCATAGTTTGTTGACCAAGATCACCATCAACCAACCTATTAGCTAGAAAATCATTTCAGCATTTAAACCAGCCACCCTATGTCCATCATCTTGGCAGCAAATTACTCCCTACAGCCACTCTATAGCCACCAAGCTGACATCACTTTGTCCCCCTTGAGAAATGACTAAAAATATATCTATATTGGCTCCAAAATGTTGGTATAAATAGACCACTTATATCTTAGCTAAAAAAAGTTAGATTCCAGCTCATTTTTAGCTTCCAAAACATATTCATAAACCAAGAAAACCAGAATCCCGTAGCTCTTCACTCACCACCCAAAAATAATCCTAAAACACTCATTCCCAACCATTATATATTCTAAAAGTCACCCTCATCCATACCAAAACCAAAACCTCATTATTTTTCTCTTTTTCTTGCTTATTAACAACAAAGAAAAGAGGGAAATTCAAGCCATCTCTACTGCTCCAATTATTTGGCCAAAAAGTGAAGTTTTGCTGGTATAACTTTTTACTTTATCACTTTCATTTTCTATTTTTTAGCATCTTTATCATTTTAGTGAGCTCTCCATATTTCCATCACTTTTTTAGGATTCTCATACATTATTATGGCTTTTGGTTGTGTTAGTTTAAGATTTGGATGCCTTTTGGTTGTGTTAGTTTAAGATTTGGATGCCTGCCCCTTTGATATGCAAAATGCCTCATTCCATCTCATTATTTTGATAGATTTTGCTCATGCAAGGGTACTCCAACTCTGATCTTTCGAAGGAATACTCTAACCCTCTTTTTTAAAATTATCAAGATTGAAAAGTCTTCATTTATCAAAATAATTTGCCATCCATAGGGATGCTCCAACCTTGACCTTCCGAGGGGATAATTCAACCTCACTTTTCAAAATTATCAAGATTTAAAAATCTCTCTTTCTCAAAATTATTTATCATCCACGGGGATACTCCAACCCTGTCATCTTGAGGGGAACTCTAACCATGCCTTTAACTACAATTAAACTTTTCTCCTTTTCAGATTTCCATGAATACATCAAACAAACCTCGTTTAATTAAGAAACCCAGATGCATCTCGAAAATTATTGATTTGGTTATTCCTAGATAATCGATGCCAATTGTGAGATAAATTCCAATAGTCTATCCATTTTCTTTATCATTACATTGAATGATCCATGTTATGTTACTTTATTTGTTGCCTTACTAACGTGATTTCTTTGTGATGATTAATTGTATTCATGTTTTCAAATCATTTCAAATAAAATTAAAGGTAATGTTCTATGTGGGTATCTCTTTAGTGCCTAAAGTGGAATATTTCATTTTCAAAGTAAAATCCAAACGTCATTTTTTTTTAAAATTTCTATATTCCCCATCTATTTAGGGCATATATAAGATTAAATCTTTTTCATTAAAACCTGGATTTGCATTTTTATAAGATTCATGCATTAAAAGAGGGTTATATTAAAATAGTGATGAGGTAAGATCGAAAGAATTAAAACCGAGATAAGATATAGCTAGTAAGGTATCGATTTGGGGCATCATGAAGAGGTTCATACCTCATAGTGCATAATCAACTCTCAAACCCAAACAATGAATCTTTGTACTACGTAGACCACAAGATCGATAGGCATCCGGTTATGCCTAGCACAAAATGGTAGGTGGTGACTCCAAGCATTGGCCATTTTGTGATGGTCATCTGAGACCAATAAGATGAGTGATTCATTTTATAGTCCCTCTCACTGTGTTATAAGTCGAGAATCAATACTGTCTTATTCTTATCATGTTGTAAAGGAAAAGTCTCGGTTAAGAAAACATTCCTAAGTTAAAAAAATATTTTAAGTCGTACGTACCCATAGATCCACGATGATCCACCTCGGGGTATGTTGTGACACCTATTTTACTAGTTTTAGGGCCATAATGCCAACCACTTTTAGTCATATGACTTACCCCCATAAAGTCAACAGTAGCTAATTAACCTACAACAGCCTTAGAAGTTGTTACTCCACCATCGTTAAGGAAATTACCTTTATATGGTTTGTTAAAATGAGAGCTACTAATTAGGCCTTGAAAAGCTTATCAAATATTTTTTTATAAGAATAAGAAAGAGGTACATAATAAGGTTTAGGTTGTCTAGCTCTTTGGGCTCATTGGTTGGCACTCGGCTTGGGTTGATTTTAAAAAAGAGGATTTGGGATGATGATCTATGAGGCTAGTGGAGTAGGAGCTTAAGGTGCATTAAAAGAAAATGTATTTTGGTTTGCTGACCTTGAGTCTAATAATAAGGATGAGGTCTTTGGTGATATAGTTGATAGGCATAGTTGATGGATGGAGCCTTCTCTTTTTTTTTTTACTAGATCTAACTTTTTTCTAGTAGAAAACTCGTCAGTTACAATTTTTTAAGCTTTTATAGTTGTCTCAATCCTTTCCCACATGATGATGAGGTCAACAAAATTCTTAGTTACATTCCTTACTAATTTGTGGTAGTAAGAATGGAGCAGAATGTTTATGAACAACTTTATGGTGTATTTTTCAGTTAATAAGGCTTGAACTTGAGAGGTCATATCCTTTCACCTTATAAGCATATTCTTTGAAAGATTCAATGGGCTTTTTCTTCATATTTTAAAGGCTTAGCCTATCTGGTACTTACTCAGCCATATGTTTGTATTGATGCAAAAATGCATTGCCAGATCAATCCAACATTGAATTTAAGCACAATTCAGATCATTGTACCACTTGAGCATTGACTATAACATGCTTTCTTGAAAATAATGAATAAAGAGCTTGTCATTTTCTGCATACTCGACCATTTTCTAGATAAATATCTTGATGTGAGCTTGTGGGGATGTGGTACTCTTGTATTTCTCAAATTCAAACATTTTAAACTTTGGTGGTACGACTAAGTCCGGTACTAGATTAAGATCCTCAACATCATTGATACTATAGAGCTTACCCCATTCTATAGCCATAAGCCTCATTTCAAGGAGTTTTAATCTTTTATGTTTGATTTTTATTTTAGCCTGTATTTTACTTTTCTATTTCTATGTTTCTTCTTCATCAAGGCTAGAAGCCATTGACTCCCCTTATGTGGTTATAGTTTTCACATCTGCCCTTTGGGAAAAAGTTTTAGGGTTAATAACAATGACTGGTGGCAGATTAATTATGGGCACATTTTGTTTTACATTTTAGGTATTTGTTAACTACGCATCTTGAAAAATTAACCAAATGTTCTTTAATTGGAACCCCTTCAGATCCTCCAGTAGGAGTATCAATAGTAATTTTTGGTTGTTGGCAAGCTAGCTCCCTTGCCATAAGTAGCTCCATTAACCTTGCAATTTGTGCCCGTATTTTTTTATTTTTTCATCACGGCCTCTTAGGCTTCACGATGACTATCCTCTAATCTTTCTAGTGTTGCTAAATGATATTTTGCCATTCTTTTTGCTCTATATCGAGTACAATTAATGTGTGAGTGGTCGTTCTATTGGTCTTTCTAAATTTGCAATATTGAAACCATTAAAGTTCTAAGTTTTTTTAGTTAAATCTTATTTGTGAATTAGTGATGTTAATGCATGTATGAGTATGTGTGCATATATGGTTATGTATGCATGGTATAAACATATAAATATATGAATACACTTATAAGAATGCTTGCTTTAGCAAAAGATTCCAAACTCAAAAAATTTTCATTAACTTTGTAAAGAACTACATATTCACATTGTTGCTCATATGCATATTATATCTAAGAAAGGTCTTAACTTACTCGTGTTGTTTTTGAGCCTCTTCTAAAAATTCAAGTATGATGTGCCTATATTCCCCAGTGGTGTTAATCTGTCTCTACAGGACTTTAATCTTTTCCACCATGCCTAGATGACAGCTGAATGAACCTACTCCATGAGATGTTCAATGTACATCTATCGGCCTATGCACCTAGCTTTCCACCTTCTATGTTTTCTTTACCCCACTATAATTTCTCATCCTAATATGCTTCCATCTTTTGTAAGCTTTGACCAAAGAGCGGATATCATCCCTTCATCATTGTAATTCTTGCCTGATTTCCTAAATGGTTATCATAAAGGTTCCTTCTCTTGAAGCAAGTCTTTGTTGTTCTTCCTTCATGACAACTCCAAGTCATTCATTTCTTTCTATGGATCTCCTTGACTACATATGAGTTTCAATATGCACTTTCTTTCCCTTGGCTGTACATTAATTTCTATCTTGCTTGATTATGCATAAAATCATGAACATATCAACATTTTTCATCAACAATCAACATGAAAACACCAAGAAAAATAGCACAAAAATATATAAATATGAAAATAATATCATTTTCACAAACCAACATAAATTATATTAATGAAAATCAACTTAATTTCAAGATACAACAACTAAATCAAGAAACTTTGATCATGGCTTTCATACTTGGCCTTTCAACATGGATCAAAATTCAAGAGCACAAGTAATGACCAAGCTCACTAAAAAGAAGAAATATGCTTGAAATAACCAAAAATCAAGAGTTTTCCAAGTAAACTACCTTGAAAACTTGAAAAACTTAAAATTTTTTTTGTGTTGTTTTGTTATGGAAGCATTCACCTTGAATATGAACCATCCTACCCTATTTTTAAAGGGAAGGATTCGGCTAAGGGGTTCTTTTGGCCAAATGGCCATGTTTTTTTTTCTTTATTTGTTTAATAAATTTTTTTTAGATTTTTTTATAAGGATTTAATTAGTTAATTTTGTATTTTATGTGAATCATCATGAGTTAGTCATTAACCTAGTGTATGAGTCATGTAACCTAATCTTAGGTTTCATGATAATTAGGATAATATTAATCCTAATTATAAAATTCAATCCTAATTAAATTAATTCTTGTATAATTGAATTATCAAATTCTAAAAATAAAATAAATGAACACAAATTTTCAAAACTGTAAGAATAAATAAAATCATAAATATGAATTTCATAAAAATTAAAATGAGAGAACCAAATTGTAAGAAACAAAAAGTGATAAATTCAAAAACTAAAATTTCACTTGGTAAATCCAATTATATATTTAATCATATAGAGCCTCAATTAAGTATTCATACGAAAATTTTTGGCCTAAATGAATTAATAAAAATTTTGGAGAAAGAAAAAATTAATGAGCTTTGTTGTAAAATTAAAATGGGCCTATATTGCCTTTGTTGAGAATTTTGAGTGGGCTTGTTGAAAAAAATCCAAAATAGACTTGTTGGGCCTTATAGAGAATAAAATGGGCTTGATGGAGAATAAAATGTGCTTTTTGGGTCCATTGCGTAAATTTGACGTTTTAAGCCCATGAAATGAAAAAAGTAATATTTGGCCCATTAAAAATATAAAATTAATAAAGTCTCCTTGTAAAAATTCCAAAACAAATTTTTAAAAAATTTCATGTGTAAGAAAAAAATAATTAAAAATTTTAAACTCATAGAAATTTACTAGAAAAACCCTTACGGAAGAAAATTGATATTTGACAAAAACAAATTGGGATTTCAAAATGCTATATATAAGCTATTTTATTGAGATATGTGAATATATTTAAAAATCTAAATTCTGAAAAATTTTACATATAAGAAAAAGTTATATTTTGTTGACGAGAAAATTTTAAAAATACATTTAAATTTATAAAAGTGAATCAAATTCAACACATTACTTAAAATATTAATCAATAAAAACAATGAAGATGAAAACTTAAATTCTAGAACAAATTTACCAAAAAATTTCACGAGTGTGAGATTCATGGTATTGTTCAAAATAAAATTTTAATAAATAAATTTGACAATTTAACACCTCATAGTATAAAATGACAATACAAATTTTTTTGAATATTTTTTATTTTTTAGGGTAAGTATTGGTTTAAATACTACATAAATATTGGTAGAATATACAATGATAGATTTTTTAAAATTTAAAAGATTCAAGAAATAGGAAATTTTGACTACAGTGTCGTATGCAAAAATGAATTTCAAACTTTAATAAGGCAATATTTAAAAATTAATTTTCCTCTTGAATATTCATTCTTTTTATTCAAGATTCATGCTCTATAACCTTTAAAATTGTCCTTTTTTTTATTACATGCATATGCAACTATTTAGGCATGACTAAATTGATCTTGAAAATGCCTAGTTTGCCTGGAGAAAGTTAACCCCTACCAAGGCAATCACTAAGTTCTTAATTTTAGATATCTCAAACTTTTGGGAAAAAAAGCCTAAACAAAATTAGGTTTCTGCTATGGGTAGGTAGCATTCAAGCTTATGGTTCAATTTGTTAACTTCAAAGAGGTAACTTTCACTAAAGATCATTATTTTCATTAGGGAATCTATATTTTGGATCTCTTTCATGGTTGTAGTATCATCATGTGCTTTATGGGCCTTTTAAAGGTTTTTTTTGCTAGACGCAAGGATTTTTGGGAATGTGTCATGATTCATTACCTCTTTTTTCTTATTGTATATACCCATTAACTCAGCTTTGATTTTTCCCGTTATTTCATCAAATTTCTTTAGGTGTTTACTTGTAGAAGCTTTGAAATACAATATCTGATTTTGTTGTTAGGCTATTTCCATTAACAACTCTTTCTTATTTTTCTTAGCATTAGCAGGCTTCACTAACTCGAACTCTAAGGGAGGTTTTTAACTAGCCTATTAGTATCGCCTTTGATGTAAACATGGGATTTCGTTTTTGGCCTATTATTATGTTTTCAAAGCAAAGTAAAAAACTAAGATTTTTTTCAAAAATTGTTTTATAATTCTTTTATTTTTTAAAAAATAAAATTAAACCAAAAATTTTCAAACATGTTGATAGGATAATGCAAGCATATGCACAAGGGTTAATCCTAATAATAGTAACTAAGGTTTTTTGTATGCAAGGTGCTATATTCTGTCTTTTTTTTTTCCATAAGATCCAATGTCCAATCATAGCCTAAAAATCAATAGCCTCATTACACCATATAGAGTGAGTCATCAGTATGGAGCTAATGCATCCTTTTATACCCGTGTAAGATGAAATTCTGCCTTGAGTGAAAAAAAAAAAAACTAAAGTATGCAAGCTTTATAAGTGTTACCCCTTGCATAGATAAGCATTCTTTTAGGGTTAAGGTTTGAATTGATGGTTGATATATTAGTTTAAAATTTCACAATCCCTGATGGATCACATAAATTGAATTTTGAGTTAAATATATCCCTAATAGGGTCACCACTGTGAATGGTATACGAATTTCTATCATATTAATTTTGTAGGTTTAGTCTCGAAGTCATCACCTAATTTATGGAAAAAAAAATGAAAATTTGCTATATGCACCAAGGCCACTAGTCTTTTCTTTATCAAACAACTTCGTTTGAAGATTAGGTTATAATATTAGAAAGAATTAGAGATCCTGATATTGCTTAGGATAACAAGCCTATAATATTCTACGTTAGATACATCATTGTCAAACTTTCAAATTAAAAAGCATATCTCATCACTCACTTAATTCAAGCACAAAATTATGAAGGTGAATGTCCCATTATGTCATGCATGCATTTAAAGAGATAAAAGCGGGTTAGCACGATAGTCTTGTAATTAATGATAATATGCAAACAATGATTTAAACAAAAAGCTTGAAAATAAATTCTATGGAGATAAATAAAAAAAAAGTAGAGCATAAATAAAAAATGCTTATATGCAATATGACAAATTAAACTATTAGTTGCCTCAATGGTAGAAAACATGCTTGAGTCAACCCTAAATATACTTCTACATGGCATGCTTAATAAAAGCAAAAAATAAAAATAATAAGTAAAAAATAAGCAAACCTTGCACAAGGTTCTACATGTTTAATGTAGATTTAAAGAAAACTACATATTGGATTATATCTTTAATTTATGTGACCTAAGTCTACATGATGAATTATCATTGACAAGTTGTTATATCACATAATCAATATGTAAGAAGAAAAAGTGTAGGGTTTACCTATTTGATTTTGTTGGTACATCTAATTAGCCACCAAGAACTAGAGAAGGAAAAGTAGATTTCAACAAAGTTTTGGTTTTCTCAAAAAATGGAAAAAATATCTCTAAACCAACGAGAAACAACTATTGGTTATCTAGATAATTAGATATATATATATATATATATATATATTAGGATCAAGTCGAGGAAGGATTGCACACAAGGAATATGAATTTGTGTAGATGAGAAAGTGCATAGACTTGGCAATTCATGTATTTGTGTGATTTTTGTTGAAATTGATTTTATAAAACACATTTAATAGGCACTTATGAAGCAAAATTTAATGTTGAATCTACGCACATTTGTGGTTAAATAATTTATTGGATTTTATAATTTAAGATGATTAATCTAACATGGATTATTAGCAAGTTTAAAACCAATTATTAGTGAATAATAAATTGATCTCAAAGAACCTTTGTATAATAAAATGACAAACTCAAAAATTTTAATATACGTGATATTTTACAAGATTGTCTTGTAATTTAAATGATGAGCTCATATACTCGGGTTTGTTTACTTAAAGAATTTTTGTTGTTTTATTCATGTCTGATTGTTTTTTGTCCCCAAATGTCTTAGTACATGAATTGATACATTAATTACGGTGTGATAAGCATGAATGTTATTATGTAAATTTATGAATTTGAATACTCATGAACTATGAATATACATGAATGGTACTATGTATATTCATGAATTATATACATTCATGAATCTAAACATGCATCATAATTACTTGATATTAATGTATCATGCAATTTTTTGTATCTTAGGTAAAAAATACTTAGGTTTCTTAAGTCCTGTAAATAGGTGATTTTAGGGGTTGGAACAATCATCTAATTTATTTAGAAATTTTTAAGCTCATTTCTTTCTTTAATTGTTTTGGTTTTCTAAGGCATTTGTTTTATTATACTTCTATTCTAAAGCTTAGGAAGAAAATTATGCAAAATTTCATAGTTTATGTACCTTGAAAGTAATGCAACTCCTCAAGGTGGTGGTGTTGAAATCCTATGAGGGAATGGAATTGCATCCATGTACACTAAAGGATGGGCATTTTAGTGTTAAGGACAAATGGTTCAGTCCTTGGCAACAACAATAAGTTCTTTATTTTTTGTATTTATTTTCTATAATAAATTTTTCAACAAGGTTTCATAAATATACAAAATATTTCTAATAAATTTCGTTTATTTTGTCGTGTCATAATCATGTTTAAGATATTTTATATTTATATAAAATTTTGGTATGTTAATAGATCCTATTATATAACTTTTGAGATATGTATGTCTTATATTCTCATTATTTTATTTATGTAATATTCATGAAATTGTATTTAAAATTATCAAATCTAAATGTGCAGTTGGCATGTAATATTCTCGACTAGCATAGAATATTGTCGATCGATAGTATGCTTTAATGCCAAAGGTGAACCTAGGTTTCTTAGGTTAGAAAAAAAGTATAAAGGTTTTGGAGATAAACGGTTTTGCTCTTAAAAGGGCAAAATTCATTTTTTACATAATTTTTGCTTATTCTTCAATTTAAAAATGATTTTTTGAAATAGCAATTCAAGTTGCTAAATTTGATGCTCACAAATATTTTTATTATTTTTTTTATATAAATTCATTCCTTTTTTAAATACGTCATAAAAAAGTAGATGATATCTAGTGATGGCAATGAATTGGATATCTTTAATTTTTGTCATATTCAAATTTGAATATGCAAAACTACCTTAAAATCTAAATCCACTAATTATTTGCATTAAATCCACATATTATTATCCCACTCTGAATCCAAATTAAATAAAATTATTCATCAGATATCCGAATCTGCAAAAGAAAAAAAAACGAATTCAATAGAGTAAGGCTCAATTCTTACATAGAGCATAAATTTTCAACATTTTACAAAAGCGGATTTAGATGTCCAAATCTGTTACTCTCATGTGTAATGCGAATTTGGATAATAAATATTTGAGGGTTTATATCCACATTTATGGGTATATGCCCTTGAACCAATCAGATTAGGACAAAGGATACATGGTCCAATAATTACATATAAGTTATTAAGTTAAAATAACATAGTTGTCTCTTTATGTTAGTGGCATGATTGATACTCATGTAAACACTAATTGGATGAAGCACTTGAAACACAATGGTCTTGCAAACTTAGTACACCAGTTATAATGATGAGATCCTTATGCATTAAAGCTGTGTTTCTAAAATTATTCATAGTCATCGTATTGTCAAGACAGGGCATTGACAGTGCACGGAGACTAATATATGCTAAGTCTCTATTCATAGGATTCATGTAGTCTTTTGATCTCATAGAGATTGAAGTATACAAGACGCTTAAGAATAACATATAGATGGATGTTTTGTGGAAAAAAGTTCACTAAACGTGGCCCAAATGAGAATTCCATTTGTTATAAGTCATTCAAGCTTATATGGAAAATGTTCTTATATGCCAGCCATGATAGTAAGTGATTTCGTATGAGGAGTGTTATGCTTTGCTTCCATCATGAACAAGTCCATAATATATGATGCTTATGATAAGGTGGTTTTAGGCATAGAATGGATCATATGATAGATACATGAGTGATATAGATAAATGAGTGATCTAAAGATGATTCACCACTTCGAGTGACATTAGAGGCATATCTTGAGTGTTTCTAATAATGGTTAACTAGATTAAAGTCTCTGGCCAGAGCATGTATTTGGATATAAGGAATAGTTCCTCATAGATCCATGAACATTAACCATAAGTTGTAAGAACTAATATGGATAGGTTAGGGTAGAAACTGCACCATGCTCATCCAAAATCTAGGATATATGGTGAAATGACCGTACTATATTATAGGCTAGTGACTGAAAGGTTTCTATAACGTCACATTGACTCTTCAATATTTGGGTGGTCATGATAGGTTGTTAGATCCCGCTCTTGATCTATGAACATGATTAATGAGATTATTTGTGTTCATTCCCAACATGTTGGAACCTAATGGGTCACACACAATAAGATAGAATTGTTGAATTAAATCCATGATTTAATTAAGTATGACTTAATTAAATAAAATGTGATTTGAATGAAGAACTTAATTAAAAAGTTTAATTATTAAGGCAAAATTAAATTTATGAAATCTAGATTTTGTTGTCTAGTGAAGACATTAATAATAGGATTGTCTTACTAAAATAATGTCTAATTGAGACAAAGTGTAAAGGTAGATAAACACTAGTTCTAGTTGAAATAGGATTTCACCTAGATTCAGGATTTGATTAAGAATCAAATATCCTATCTAATTGAGACAAAGTGTAAAGGTAGATAAACACTAGTTCTAGTTGAAATAGGATTTCACCTAGATTCAGGATTTGATTAAGAATCAAATATCCTATCTTAATAATTTATTTTTCATCCCTCTTAATACTATTGTTATATTAATTATTTGATAATTAATATTAAATAATATTAAAATTAAGTTAAAAATAATTTTAACCAAATTAAAGATTTTACAGTTATAAAATCCATAAAGATATGTATATAGGCTTTTTGATTAGAATAATATAAATTTTTTTTATTAATCGAAATAAGCTATTTTGAGATTATTTATCGAAATAGGCTAATTTTGAAAGAAATCATCATTTCAAATGACGATTTCTCAACATAAAAAAAAATTATCAAATTTAGTTGAGAAATTATCAAATTAAATAACGATTTTCCAACATCAAAATCATCCTATTAGAAAATCGCCATCTCATTTGACGATTTCCCAGACATAGCTATATAAATTTTGGAAAAATTTTAAAAAAAGAAGTAACTTAATAATTATTAAAAAAAGGTAAAACCAAAAAAATAATTATAAAGAAGAAAATAATAATTATTAAAATTATTAATAAAAATTTTAATTACATTTTTACCACTAATTTTATTTATTTTTTATTATTGCTCTTTTTTATGTTCTTAATGAAATCATTCTTCCTGTATATATAAAAATATATATATTATATATATTAAAATAGTATTTACAAATAATAAAATATTAAAAATTATTTTTATTAATCTTGAGTTAAT
>JBBYHM010389164.1:0-14795 GCA_038381775.1 Adansonia rubrostipa | reverse complement strand
TTTAAAAGCTTAAAATTTCTGATTAAACCAGTTTTCTTTTTAGGAAATATCCATATTTGATTTTCCTAAATATATCTTTTCGTTTCAAATGCTGGGCGGAAATTTTTTTTTTTTTGGGGGGGGGGTGGGGCATTCGCTATTATGATGTATACTTGAACCAACAATCCAATTAGACAAATTAAGTGTGCAATTTCATTATCTTGTTATAGAAATATGAATCAGTATTGGACTAGCTAATTGGGATTCATTTGTAAATACAAGTCAATGGACCAACTGTTGTTTAGGCTAACTCTTATTATGCCATATACATCTCTCTAGTCTAGCTTTCAAGTTCAGCCAGACCTTTATCTAGCTTTACAGTTGAGATTTCACATTTCACTTTATTTTTAGCCTGATTGGCAACCCTATTCAAATCGGACCACTTGCCAAAAAATTAAGAAACGGTGAAGTTAGAAATAATAATAACCAGTAGGTAATTAAGAACTTAGGGGTGAATCATATCAATTTCACATTCAAATCTGTATATGCGTGGACATAATGAATTTTATGGCAATTAAAATCTATGATTGCAAGAGACCAAAACTCAGAAGACTGCAATTACTTTGAAATAAGGCAATATTTGGTTTTAGGTAATTTAGCTAGTGAGAGGGGAATACCGCATTCCTTTTAAGCCCTTACCGCTGTTGGAAGCATTTAAAATAATTAAAACAAATCTATAGGAAAGTGATGCTCAGAGAGAAAATGGGCTCCAACAGTATAGAATTTATTGGCCTAGTGCGGCATGAACGATGGTTCTAAGACGTAGGTTTTCCCTGTTCGTTTGATCGGGTGGAAACGCCCAAACATCGTAGCTTTTCAGTAATGGTGAAAATCTGGCAAGGGCTTACTGCTCGAAATAGGCAATGGCGACAGAATTGAAAATGATGTTAATAATTTCCTGGAGATTGCCTATCTGATGTGATGATTTCAGCTGCACGTTAGTTGTTAAAAAAGTATAGAGGTGATGCTATTGTTTTCCTTCATTTCCAATTCTTGATTTTAGTGGCAACCGGAACGATTTCCTAGTTTTGAGTTTTCAACCTTTCATTTCTATTTCAAAAAATCGTGAATGATAATTACACATCATTGTTCAAGGAATATTATTTTGTGGCTTGAATGATGGTTCTAAGAATGTAAGTTTTCCCTGCTTGTTAAATGGTCTTTGAAGAATGAATACTACACATTAGTGTTCAAATAACATATTCACATAAATGCCGACAAATAAATACTCTTATCTCACGTTAGTTAAATTTAAAATTGTTTATAATTTTAAATTCAAGTTGACTATCTCTACTAATTGTCCTTTAATTTATTTTATACGTAATAAAATATTTAGAACTCAAGTTTCATTAAGTGAATTTTAAATTACATGATAACAAAATTAGTAAAATATTATTATCTCATTAGTTAAATCTTAAATTACTTGAATTTAAACTATAAAAAATAGAAGTAACCCTTCTCAACGCGTACTCTTAAGAAACTTTAATCAAAAGCTTATCAGGCTTACGAAATTTGGAAAGAGGCGATCGTGAGACCAAATTTTCTTCCGGGAATAAATAGACCTCTATTTTGTCCTTTTATTTGAAGTCCAAGTCCAACCAACTTAAGAAGGAATGGTTCTCTCTGTATCCGAATAACCAGAGCCACGACAAGCATTGCAAAAGGTCCAAAAGAATGGACCATATCAATCATTATCATCGAATCACAAATACTAACTCACTTTATTCCCACTATTTTATACATATAGAACCAAGAGGAGAAGGAAAAGAACAAAGGCTTGCGTCGGTGGACCCAATAACCAAGTCTTCGGTCTCCCTCCCTCGCTGGATGAATTTTATGCACATTCACTGGATACATTGCCTGTCAGATGATTTTATCCTAAAAATATTATTAAAAGTTCGTGTTATAATTTTATGGCCTTCCTGTATAATACGATATTAAAAATGCTCATCACAAAACTAATTTTGAGCCCTTCCACGGCTTGGCATGATGGTAACCATAGCCTTTGTGAGGTATGTAGCTAGCTAGGCCTTGCTTCTAATCCGAGAATAAAAAACAATATTTAAAATTTAATTTGATTTTAACTTAAATATACGGACTAGCATATCATTGCCCTTGTTACGCTTGCAATTGATAACTTGAAACAGAAACTCACAGGAAAAATAAAACACATACAAACTTTAGGAAGGCCAAATAGGGACAAATATTGCATATATATAATCTAGTTGATCTTTCTGCAGTTAAGCCTGATTTCTCCACTGCTTCCAGTCAACGGGCTTACGTTTCCCATCTTTATCATGGAATTAGCAAAGCTATCAAAGAATTGACTTTGACTGTTTGCAAACCTGTTAACAATGGCGACAGTGTCAGCCCCCCTAGTGGAGAACAATTCTTGGTCAGATTGGAGGAGTCCACGGTGGATCTGAAGGTTCAAAAAGTATTTGTTGTCAAAGGTAAGAGAAGTTGATTCATCAAGATCGATCAAGGTGGTGGGATCTGCACTTTTATTAGGGCATAATTGTTTGAGTGTTTTGGCGTATGTTGCGTTGAGGGTTGGGTCTGTTTTCCCCGATACATTGTTGAAACTGTAGAGGCGGTCCATAAAAGAAGCGCAGTGAGCACGTCCAAATGTGTGAACACCTGAGAGAAGTAATCAGCATGTGTTAGAAAGTGGGAACAAATGAGACTTAAATAAGAGTTAAAGGCATAAAGTTTCCATCTCTTAATTAATTACTAATTGCAAAATGAAGAAAAGCTCGTAGACTTGTGTATTGTATATTGTGTGACTTGATAGATTTTTCTTGGTAATTACCAGATAAAGCGACTAGATCAGTGGAATTTAGTCCCATGTTCTTGAATTGAGCTGCGATATTGCCAAGGCTGTCATGGGCAGATGGGATGGCTCCAATTCCTTCTCGGTGAGCGGTCCTACTATCCCTTCTTCCAAGTGGGACTTGCCATGTTGGACCGCCACCCTGCAAGTAAACATATTCTTATTCGCATCAGACGAAGTAATAGAAGCTAACAAAAGGTCAGGCTATAAAGTTAACGTTGTTCTAGAGCTAACTGGATCATACAAATGATTTGTAGTATCAATAACAAAAGTACCAAGGAAACAGAAATTTGAGCAGCAAGGGCCAAAATATCAGCACAGGAGACAACACGAGGGCAGGCTTGCTCTAATGCTGTTTTGATATCATCAATGACAGAATATCCATCTAATGAAAGGTTTGGAGGTGCAGTTTTTTCACTGTCTGTACCCTCCAGCAGAAGTGAGGCATCGCAACCCTGCACGTAATTTCATGACAAGGACAAACTCTCATTAGCCATACATATATAGAATCTTAAAGCCGAATTTGATACATGGTACTATAAACTAATATAATGCAGTTAAGTTAAAGCATTAATATTATACTATATCTCTATCGATTTCTCTCTTAAGTGTTGCAGTAAAGAAAAAAAAAGGAAAAAGAACAGCAGCAAATTTATTATTACATGGACAAAACAATCATGGAATTGAAGGCGAACGATCTTGGGAAAAATCCAAATGTCATTATTCTGAGCATTCTGCAGTACACTACGGACAATGGATGACACATTTGGACAGGTTTTGGCATAAAATGTGCCACTAAGTTGAGCTTTAGATCCCCCAAGCATGATTGCAGCAGCAAGGAGGAAAAGGGTTGTGATCATTTGCAGCGAAGACATATTAATATGTTTTCCTCTTTTTTTTTTTTTTCTCTTCCCGAACTTTGTTAAATGGATTATCGAAAGGAAATTAAGATTGTGATGAGGAACAACAGAAAGAGGTCCCTTAAATAGAGGTAGCCCGTGACCTGGGTTTCAAGTTGCAAACTTGAGCTTATCTTCTTAGGGATTGACTGGCAATGTGAATATGACTATTACTATATTATTCACTTCATCAATAATGCAAGTGCATGATTATGATCTGATCCTTTTATTCTTGACTTAGAAGTCTAAGATGTAAAGGCCCTGCATTTTTTAAAACATTTTTACACCCTTTTTAGAATTTAAGAGCTTAATCGGGATATAAATCAAAATCTTCCAATATTCCTTTTTAGACCTTATAATTGTGTTTATTATTAGCCAACTACATATTGTTTTAGCTAGGCAGCTAGTTAAAGAATTCACCATAGGTTACTGATCAATTTCTTGGAAAGCAAATATCTAAGTTCTGGACATTGTGATTCTATGCATCAAATATGAAAAAAAAATAACTATATATACTGGTAGTCGTACAACAATTTTACGCAACATTTTAGGCAAACAACTATTGGAAGTACCTAAAAAAGTGTTCCTTGCTTGTGTAAATTGTTGAGATGTGTATTGAGTAGATAGAAGCGGAAGCTATGGCTAGTTTTTATTTTTATTTATTTGTTTGTATATTTATTTTTGCATAAGGGACATGGTAGTCCAGCGAATGAACCAAATGGTATGATTGGAATTGAAAATTATTAATTATCATTTTTAAAAGATAATTAAATAAATCAATTAAATTAAATTCAAGTTATATAAATTTTAATTTTTGATATACTAATGTTTTATGTTCCATAGAAGTTTCAGCTTTTAACAAAGTCATGTTTGGCTAATAAACATATATATAAATATTTTTGTTAATTAATATATGCTATGCAATACAAGGCCAAATTAAAGCTCTTGATTGCATGCTGATTGTTTCTCTAAGTGGAAGATTTGAAGCTGATATTTGAGAGTTAAGAAACTACTTGGAGGCTGCAAAAATTGACCAATAATTTGGCATATTTTGGGCTGGCGTGGCGCACACTGAGAACCACTAAGCTTTGTCGCCCCATGCATATGTGAACAAGCCTACATAATCCTCACATGTACCTTACGTAAAAAGACAAAAATATTGTTTTTTTCATTTAACACCGCCATGTACGCATACGTCTTTTTGCAGTTAGTTGAAAAAGCGTTGATTTGCAAAATATTTTTTCATTTTCGTATATAATCATTGAAAACTTGTTTAAAATTTATTTAAAATTTATTTATTATTTTATTAAAAGATATTAATATTAAGATTATTATTAAATATATTAATAAAATTTTTTTAATTTTATAAATAAACTAAAAAATTATTTATTTTTAAAATATTTAAAAAATAAAAATAAAATAAATAATATACATAATATTTTTTTAATTTTACTTGTAAAATTAAAAAATTTATTATCGAATATATCTGATAATTATTCTATTTTATTTTATTTATATATTATATAATTTATAATATTAATGTTTTAACGTTTAAATAAAAAATATTTATTTATTATTTATTTTTCATAAAAAATTTTTAATTATTTATGAAATAAATATATTTAATTATATATTAAAAAAACATATTCATTTAATATTTATAAATAAATTTATTTAATTTAAATAAATTAAATTCAAACATTTGTAATTTTAAACTATTTGAATTTGAAAATCCGATCTAATACGGCCCGGCCTGCCGCGTCAACTATCAAACGACCAATCGATTTTTGCTCAATCTATTTGAGGTCAATGGTCAATGCAATCTATATCTATATATATATATATATATATAGGAAACCCTACAAGTAATATATTAAAGGCGTGGCCGCCGCGCCATACACAACTGTAACGCACCTTCTTTCATATATCCGTCGACGCGGTTTTCCAAATCACGTCAGATTCAAACACCAAAAACAAGACCAATGATTAAAAAAAAAATTATCGATCTTTTTAGGGTTATTTTAATATCTTTCCTTTCAACTTTTAAGTTATATATTATAATAATATTTCTTTCTTTTTCTAAACACCAATATAATATCGTATTTTTATTATATTTCAAATATATTTTACATTTTTTAATTGTTTTTACCTTTAAAATTATAGATGATTACATTAATAAAAATTTTGACTTTTTTTTCGTTAAAATTATAAAATATAATAAATATATTAAAAACAAAACTCTTTTTTTCCGTCTTCGTTAAAATTAAACGATAACAAAGAAAACCAGATAAAGGGATTAAGTAATAGAAGTAGAAACAAGGCAGATCGATCAAAGTGTCTTGATTTTTAAATAAATTATGAGAATAATATTAATTTAAAATAAATTATTAGAATACTGTTATTTTGATACATAAAGAAATTATTAAATTTGTTGATATCTCTAATCAGAAATCACTAAATCAATT
Organism: Adansonia rubrostipa; assembly: GCA_038381775.1. NCBI lineage: Eukaryota > Viridiplantae > Streptophyta > Magnoliopsida > Malvales > Malvaceae > Adansonia > Adansonia rubrostipa. The sequence goes on along the minus strand of JBBYHM010389164.1, from coordinate 8,559 downwards.
AGCTAATCTGGCGTATCCATGTCAAATTTATTTATAATTCTAATATGAAATCGCTAATCGCCTCGGCCTTTTTCACTTGGAATTTGACATGGACGTGGCATTTAATTACATCGTTAATTTTATTATAATATTATTATTTTAATTATATTGTTAATTTTATTATAATGTTGTTTTTTTTAATTATGTTATTATGTCACTATTTTTTAAAATTAATAAAAGATTATATTATAAATAAAAGATAATATTATTATAAATATAAAAATAGTTTTTATTATTAAAAAATTATTTAATTTACAATTAATGATAGTGAATTTATTTGTTTAAAATGTAATCATGTAATTATTTTAAAATATTTAATTTTAAATATTTACTGTTATTAATCATAAATGAAATAATTTTATTAATAATAAAAATTATTATTATTATATTTATAATATTATTATATTTTATTGATTAAAAAAACCAATATAATAATAAAATTAACAATAAAATTGAAACCCATGTCTACGTCAAGCTCCGTATGAAAAAACATCATGGTCTCTAGCGATTTCACGTAAGAATAACTAGAGTGGCTAACGGTTCTAAAGTATAAAAGGCCCATATAGAAAAGCTTAAATTTAAGTCCATACAAACAAAAATGGCCCATGCCATCTTCCACCCAAAATGTTATCTCTTGGGCTACATGAAGAGTCTGTTACATTTTTTAATTTGATAATATCTTGAGGGAAAAAACCTAGCCATGTAAAATGTTGACCTAGTCAACCCTTCTACATGATTGCAAAGACAACTTCCGTCGCTCTTACGTTGGCTTCCTATTTTCATCCCTCGCCAGATTCATCATCACCCTCCAATCCATTCCATTTATCTCTCTCTCTTTCATTCACGGTTTGGGCATAACTGGTTCTCATCGCCTCTCTCACAACCATCATCGACTCCTTTTCTCTTTCGCTTTTTATTTCGTCTTTGATTTTAGGATTTGAACGGTGTGGGTCGAGATTCAGCAAAAGGTTGATCTCTGCAAAGCAGGATCTTGCAAAGATGACAAACAAAGGCAGCTGACGTGGTTGGATCCAATTGGCAGTCGGAACTTTCAGTTCTTGTTTTTCCTCGGCGTATAAGCCATACCAGGCAGAAGTTAAAAAGATAAAATATCATAAATCCGGTTTTCTTGAGTTTTTTAGTTTCGGGACCAGCTGGTTCCCAGTTGAAGCAATTTTACCGTCGATCCGGTTTGATTTATTAATCACTGAACATGAATATTTGATACGTTTGAAATGACCTTGATATCATTAATATCTGAAATTATAATAAATATGATACTATTAAAAATATATTCATATTTATATTTATAATTTATATTTTTAATAAAAATGAAATAAAAATATTTTAAAAAATAATTAATATATTTAATATATATTTTTAAACAAAATAAAACCCAACCATCTTTTACTCACTCACATAATTAAAAAAAAAAAATTAACAATCAACTCCCTTTTCCCAAACCTTAAGTTGCCTGTTCCTTTCTTCTTCTTCTCGAAACGATACCACATTTTAGTTTTTGTTAAATGAATAGTGAATTGCTTTTCATCCGCATTAAGGTATGATTTTTTTTTTCATTGATTTTGTATTAAAGTAATAACTTAATAGTAAAAAAGACATGAAAAATAACTATTATAATTTTTTTTCTTTATTTACTTTCTTAATTTTGGAATAAGAAAGCATATATATTTATGTTGTGACTAGTTATATAAAAATTCGTTCGTAAAATGATTTTTAAAATATTTCAATATTTTTTATAGTATCTCACTAACCATTTTTACTCACGACATTTTACGAAGCAATTAATACTTTCAATTTTTTCTCCTAAACATTTTTTATAGAAGATTTTCCCAAAATAATCATTTTTATTTCATATTTGTTTATGAACATTGTTTAAAAACATCATCACCCACAATTTATTTATTTTCAAAAAATATTTATCACAATGTGTTTTTTTTCTAAATATTTTTTTCTTGACCTAAAATAAACTAGCATACAAGATCTAGCAATATTTAATATGATTATACGAATATAATAGATACAAAGTTAAAAAAATACGATATGACATGACACGAATACATTCTCAAAATCTATCTCGTATGAATATAAACGTATCAAAATTGATATAAATATTAAAAAATTTTAAATATGATTATAATATTATAAAATATATGAATATAATATAAAAATACGAATTATTAAATGTAATTCCACTGAAGGACAAAAGATAAATAAAAATTATACAACAAAAGCCCTTTGACTTAAAATCCAAATGAAATGGACTTAAAAAAAGTGGAGCTCTATTTGAAATGGGCTTGTACTAGGTTTGGTCTCAAATTAGGTTGACTCTTCAAGATCAGTGAAATTTTTTTTTTTTTTTGTCTTCCTTTTCTTCATGTTCTTTTTTTTTTTTTTTTTTTTCCTTTCTCGTTCACAAGCAAAATTCAACAACAACCATTAACACAAACCAAATTTCAGCTGACCTCTACACTTGCCTTATCGATGTCTTACAGTCGTTGGCCACCACTCAAAATGGTGTCCACTACCAAAAATTGCTTAAACAATTAAAGAGAAGACCATCACAAAATACTGTAAATCTGTCGCAATTTTGATTTAATGATGGAATTAGGGATAGTTTTTTTTGTTACCGAAACCCCCTTTACTAATAATTTCAATCACAAATTTGGCTGAGTTTGTCACAAACTTTGTGATAGCATTTCTATCAAAACATTTAAATTTTTGTCACAATTTTGGTTTACTCGGGCAGTTGCCTGTCATAATATTCAGTCACAAAACTTTAAAGTCTGTCACTATTTCTATTATTAAATTTTGTTACAAAATTAAATTCCGTCAAAAATTTACTATCACAATTATTTGTCATATATAAATTCCGTTACTATTTTTGTTACTAAATTTTATCACAAATAGACTGTCATAATTTTTTGTCTAATATAAATTCCATCACTTTCTCAATTACTAAATTCTTTCTTAACTTGTTACAATATATAACATCCTTTATTATTTTAGTCACAAAATTTGTCTCCATATAAATTTCGTCAATAATTTCGTTACTATATATTATCTAAATCCGTTACAAATTTATTATTTATTATTTATTATTGATTTTGTTACAAATAATGACATTCCGCCACAACTTATAAACTTCTATCACAATTTCCATTACAATTTTAAGGTCCATCAAAAAAATCCTATCATAAGTCATTCCACTGCAAATAAAATAACTATAATTAAGTAAATATCAATCATAACTAATCAATCACAATCAAATTTCATCACAAAAAATCTACTCATCTTTGTAATTAACAAATTAAAGCATAAAGATAATCAAATTTTAAGAGTACTTCATTAATCTAACCAACAAAGTACTAAAGTAATTCATGAGTTAAACTTAGTATAATAAGTAGTATAGTCCTAATATAATAGAGTTTGTACCTAAACCATAAATATCAGTTAAGATAATTATTAAAAGTTTGACAATATTCACAAAAATATACACTAAATTAAGCCTTATGATCATCACTATCGTTGTCATGAATATCATCATCGAGCTGTCTATGAGCTGTTAGTCAAATCTTCGATGATAGATTGAGAACTTGAATTTCCATACCTATTAAAGCATCCTGAATACGAGGAATAAGATTTCCATCTAATTGTTACATTACTTGATTTAAAATTTGATCCATGCCTTTGTCTAAATTAGAAGACATCTAGAAACAACAATAGATGAAAATGAACTTAAAGGGCGAATAGTGCCAAGTCTATCTTGAGGGCTCTCTTCCAAACCCATATAAATGCCTATAACTTATGCCACCAACTATTTGATACTATGTATCAGCATCAAACTAAGGTTTTAAAGAAATATCTCCATACTTCTCAGTCAATGCAGCAGCATATCTCTTCTACAGTAATGTAAATAAAAAGTTAATGTTAGTTCATTTGCCCAACATTAAATGAGAATAAAGTTCTAACTATATAAAATTTAAATACATTGGCAAATTAGATTTCTTATCCACATATTCTCCTATTGATTGCTTATTAGTACGATCAAATACCTTAGCTTGAGTAGTAGAATATCCGTGCTCTTTTTCTCGCAACAATTTACACAAATATTAATGAATATTGTGAAGGAAAGTAATAGATAAATTATTATTTGAAAACATGGCAGGCATGTTCCTTGGCAAATTAAAAATGTAAATGATTAATAACAATTAAAGTCTAACATGTTTTTATTTATTCTTATTATTATTACTTTGAAAACATCGAAAGAACAAATGAGAATGAAATTAAAAGAGTTATTTTCCAAATTTCTGGTATGAGCTTACCATGGTTTTTGACTATTTTATTATTTATTATAAAATAATTGGATGGTTAGAAAGCTAAGTTCCCACACTCCAAGGTTTTTTCTTTGTACAAAAGAAAAATTGCATCACATAATGTGATGCCTCTTTTCTTTTTTCCCTTTTTCTTTTTCCTACTAAACTAATTGGCAAAATAGAGATGCATGATAAGCATGGATTGATAAACCATGGCCCTTGGTTAATCTACTAACTTTGCCTTTGTTAACTTAGAATGCGTGTACTTCTACACATAATTCCCTACAGCTTTCTTTTAATCGTCCTTTCTTTGGTTTCCTTTTTTCTGTTTCTTATACTTTAAATGTATAAAAAATTAATTTTAAAAAAGTCAAACATATTTTATACAAACTCAGACTCTTACTATGATAAATGGTATCCACGCACAATTTCGTTCTTGTTTACTTTCAACTATAGCTAATTGAAGGGGGTGTCAACAATAACTAATAGTTCATAAAAGACTAGAAGTTTTCGACAAGGTGAAAGGGTAGCTTTTAGTTTTGTCCATCAGCCTATGCATCTTACTAGAAATAAACTAACTTTTTTGTGATTTGGCTAGAAATCAAACATTTTAAACTTTTTAAATTAACATTATTTTGATTGAACTTCGAAAGATAATGCATTAATTATTTTTTATAAATATCATTTTAATTGTGAATTTATTAAATGATAAAAAAGTAAAGAAAAAAACTATAATCCCTTATTAATCCAATATTTGACATCAAGTTTCTTTAATTTTACAACTAAGATTTTAACCATTCTAGCCTGCCATCCTAGCTTCCTGCTAAAATGCAATAAACATTTTTATTTCATACTGATTTTCAATGATGAGTTGTTAGTTGGTTAACATCATATCATAGTCGTCATCACTTTAATGATTCAACATGATCAATGTCTAAGATTACTAGAATAAAAGGAGCAATCAAAAGTATGGTGAGATGCAGAACATGCAAAAAGAGTCTTTCAACTCTAAAAGCATTAATACTCTCGAGAAACAAGGTGAGACACAATGAAATACTGCTTAATGGAACACATTATCTTGTAAATTTATTAGATTATCTCAAAATATGATTCACTTTCAAATTAATTTAATAATGACAATATTCCCAAGTCCTTTGACATTTTTCTTTAAATGATGGCTTTTCTCCACAATAACCTAAGACATATTCATGGCTAATGAATTGTGAACCATAGCTTGAGAATTGCTTTATGATTTATGCCCTATAAGAAAACTTATGATTTCTAATCCTAGCATTCCATAATTCTTGTGATCTTGCTTCTTAGTATTATGGCATCTAATCCTAGCATTCCATAATTCTTGTGATCTTGCTTCTTAGTATTATGGCACATGAAACAAGCATTATTCATTAGAAAGAAAAATAGATCTCATTATTCTTTACTAGAAAGAAAAACTTAAATAAAAAGGGGAAATCTTTCACTTTTGGAGAAAGAGGGGCTGGACCACGATGGTTGGAAAGAATTACAAATGACGATGCAATAGAGATAGAAATAGGACTTGAATAAAAAAAGAAGCAAAGGTGGGATGATGGCAGATAGAAAGGAAGTAAGGAAGCATCGCGGCAAAAAAGGAAAAAAGAAAGAATGGCTCCAAAATTGAAAAAACAATTAGGGTTTTTACTATTCTATTGGGCTTGAAAACTATAGGCCCAAATATTTTATAGCCCAAAATTCAGTCCAAATAATAAAACTATTATGTTTTGAGCTACAATTATTTTTTAGACTTTATAAATAGATTAAATTATTTAAAATTAATAACAATAAAAATAAATTTATAAATAAAATATCTTTTTAAAATATGAAACATGATTTTATTTATATATTTTAGAAATATATTCAATAGGATGTATTTATGTATTCTTATTATAATCAAACTAATAATTCATGCAACTATATATATATATATATATATATTTAAGAACATGTAAAACTTTACGAATCCCCATTCATATAAATATAAATAAATATTTAGGGTTGAAATGTGAAAAAATAGAGGTTATTATGTTTACCATATATTCTATCATTAAATCAATAACGGCGAATCCGTCACTGAATATATCACAATAAAAATTTTATATAAATAAAAATAATTATTTTAAATAAATTAATTGTATTTTTACAGATCAGTTACTAGTTTCCGTTACTCTTTATAATTTTAAGTCTTGTAACAAAATCATTTGTCATAAATATTCTATCTCTAATTTAGTGGCAGAATTTTCATCACAGAGACCGTCAAAATGATTTTTCATTTATAAAAAATTAATTAAATTAATAAATTAATAAAATTTATCACAAATTTGTCATTATAAGTTATCTCTATTTATGATTTCAATAATTGTGGCGAAAGTTTCTGTCACAGAATGTTGGTGTTAAATTGAGTTTAGTTGAAATCAAAACATCGAGATAAATTTTGTGATAGAATATTATTTCTGTCACAGTTCTGTCACAACTCCATCACAAATCTTGTCACAAGGAATGACTATCATTCAAAGATCATTTTCGTCACAAGTTCGTCGCAAATCCGTCACTTTTTAATTATATTAGTGATGTATTGTGAAAAAAAAAATGTCACAGTTAAGATATTTTCTAGCCATAGTCAGTATTGCCTTAAAATTTAACCAAACATTACTCTGGCCATCCTTTATACTTCTATCTAGTTATATTTTTCAAAAACTAACCCTAAACTCCTAAATCTAAGTATAAAACTGTCAATTTCAACATTCAAAATTACCTTTTTTTGCCTCTCTCCATAAACCCAACTCCTAATATGTTTCTTCCTTCTGGTATTCTTCTTTTCCATAACTTTTGGAGCCCTAAAGCTCCCTAGAATTACCTAAACTTGAAACAATAAAAGTAAAATGTTGAGAATTAATCATGCATAATCAAAGATAATAGTATTAAAATTTAAAATTTTAAACTTAATTAATAATCCTTTTTCGCCTTTCGAGACGAACCCAACTCCTATTATGCTTTTTCCTTCTATTACTCTTCCTTTCCATAAATTTTGAAGCCCTAAATTCTCTAGAATTACCTATACTTGAAACTATAAGAAACAAATGTTGGGAATTTATAATGAATAATCAAAGTTAAAAAGTAGTAAAATTTTGAAAATCAACAATAAATCATAGGATAAACGTTGATCAACTTATGCAACATGAGAGAGACCTACAGCAAGAACCTTAGCTCAAGTTTTGGTGTGTACCAGTACTTCTCTTCTAAGCAGTTGTAGCAAATCATTAGTTGTTCAGATGTCCAGCCTATAATGATGGTCTACACAAACAAATAGCGAAAGTGCATTCTTGAAGGATGGGATGCAAGTTATGCAATTGCCTCTTTTTGTTTTAAGCCCATTTTGATGGGTGGTGAGATTTTTTGTGATATTAAGAGTTCCTTTGGGTATAGTAAGATCTAAAGCTAAAAAAAAAACAAGGCACCAATCTTGGTGAGTATGAGATGTTTGGATAATATTGGTCAGCAAGATTCACCATCTTAGCCTCCCAAAACCCTACTAAAGCTTGAACCTTCAATTGAGAGAAAGACCCTCCAGTATAAAGATAATTCCCTTTTATGCCCATTGCCCAAAGAGCTTTAAGCTCTTTTTTTAGTATAATAAATTTTATTATTATAATATAATATAAATTAATTAAAAATAAATATAAAATATTATTATCATTTTTATTGATCTATTAATGAAACAATTATTTGACAAAATATAAAATTTTGATTATTTATTAATTTAATAAATATCAAATAATTTAAAAATTTTATTTTATACACAAATTTCAATCCAATGTCTTTTATGGTCTTTTTTTATTTTCATTATAATTAACTTTATTGCTACTATTGCGATTGAATCTAAAGATGTATCTCACCACTGATTTTAATCTCATCATTACAATATCTAATTTTATAGCTACAATAACTAATCTCACCATTGACGTTGTTTAATCTCACCAGAGTCAATCCACCACTCGTCCAAATGAAACCTAAAAATAATAGTGGCGTTGATATTAAAATTAATGGTCAGATATATATTTAGATTCAAAAACGGCGATGGACTTAATGCAAATTTTAGTGAGAGGAAAAAATGACTATTAAGAATATTAAATTAAAATATGTATATAAGTAA
>JBBYHM010389143.1:0-14796 GCA_038381775.1 Adansonia rubrostipa | reverse complement strand
AACCAAAAGAAAAGTAAACATATAGAGGGAACCTTCTGCTTTTACTTAAATTTAACTAAAATAATTTTTATTTAAATATATAAATAGTAATATAAAATAAAAATCTTGGACAATTTTTCTTTTATCTTTTAAATTTGACTTAATCCGATTCGTCCTTGAACAACTCTATTACATGGTGGATGCAAGTATTTCCTTTTTGCTTTGGTTGGATAAAGAAGAATTGGAGGAAAGTGAAGGGAAGGGGGGTGGGGGAAGTTTAATGAAAAAAGAAAAGACTTCAACAAGTTTTTTAAGCCGACTAGATTGAGGGGATATAGAGGAAGGAAAAGATTACTTAAATGGTAAAAACTTTATCTCATGCAGAAAAAAATTACCGATATTTTTAACGTTTCATTTTAACTTACTAAGAATATAATGGTAATGACATGATGTTATAACTATTTTTTTTCTTATTATATGTGCTTTATGTGTGTTTATAGATTAAACCCTATTAGATCATGTTTGGATAATAGAAAAACTTTGCTTATTTAAGGCTAGCTGGATTCTGAATTCCCTATGTTCAAAAAACTTGTTTAATTATTTAAAATATATTAAATATTAAAATTTTATTTTTATATTAATATTTTTATATTTTTATATTTAAACTTAAATAAATTTTTTTTTATTAATTAAATAACAATTTGGGTTTGATCTCATCTAAACTAGTTTGGATTTAAAATATTTACTTTAAATTTAATCCAATTCGATCAAAACCGATGAAGTAAACAAATAGTTTTGACGTTTGAACAAATCTTTGCGTAATTAAATAGGGAAACTATCCATTCATTTTCCTTTTTTTTTAAGCTACAAACAAATTGATAGAACCTTACCCCACTTTTCTTAGCTCTTTACCTCTCCTATTCTCGTTCTTTTCCCTTGTACTTTCCAAAGCTAGGGTTCAATTATGAAATTAATCCTCCTAACTTGAAGAAAGTTATGTAGGAAATTTTATTTTATTTTTTTTTAAATTCAGGTTACCAAACAAATTAAATGAAGTTTACTCCTTCCCATCGACCCTCTGTCTATTCTCTCTCCTTTCACTTTTGTTATATTTTCGAAATATTGGGTTCATTTGGTTATGAAATCTGCTTTAAAGAAAATTATTTAGGTAGATCCTAATCTTATATATAAAATTTTCATATATATATATATATTTTTAAAATTCTCTTTAAAAACAAATAATAAAGATTAAAAAATATTTTGAAAATTTATCATATGATAACATTTTTAAGTTATTACAAAATTTATATATTTTAAAAAATATTTTAAAAAAATTTACTTAATGCTCTCCATGTATTTATACATTCATATGATAATTGAAAATGAAATAATATGTAAAATATGTAAAAGAAAAATTGATGGATGCTTCTATTTCTTTGCGCAAGTCTAAGTCAACCAAGTCAAGTCTTTATGATTTTTGTAATTATAAATTTATTTTTGAAAATTTTAAATGTGTTTGGTAGATCATGTGTGAAAGAATAGATGGAAAGGCAAGCCTAGACTTGTTGGTTGCGTTTTGAAAGGGGTTAGCCACGTTCATACTAATTTCAATTTATTAATTCAACTTCAACTTTAGGCTTCTTGTTTTAATTTGACTAAATTGGTTGGATCTATAACTGACATAATAAGAAATAAAAAGGTTTGCCTAATAATATTGATGCAATAATGTTTTAATTTGAAAAGTTTATAAATTACAAAATTGGTTGTGCTTATAACTTTCCTATTAAATTTGGTGTTCAATTATTCCAAATACTTAAATCGAAAATAAATAACTTAATTATTATATTTAAGTTTTAAAATGTTTGTGATGTGCTAAGCTAAAAGAAAAATTAACACAACAACGAATAGCTTGAGGTTAACTTAGTTTATTTACATAGTCAATTTGGCATCCAATAGGTTAAAAGATCAAAATCTCGCACCTGCATCCCTTTCCTTATCTCTAGAGTACGGTCTCCATTGTATTCAAGAAAAAAAAAAAGAAGCCCAATGGACAATAAGACACAAGATAGGGAAATATTAAAAAAAAAAAGTAATTTTCAAAATTCAAACTCGAGATTTTTGATACTATGCTTAATTGTTTGACCAACTATTATATTTAAGTTCTAACATGCCCCTTGCATGCATGTTAATGGATTTGCACATAAATTTAAGTGTAAAAAATGTGCAAGATAAAAGAAAGAGTAATGTAGCAACAAATAATATAATGAACAATAAGACACTGAATGGGAAAATATTAAAACAAAGAAAAAAAGGTTTGTCGAAATTCAAATTCAAAAGTTTTGATATCATACTAAATGTTAAAATAAGTGACTAATTATCTTAAAAAATTAAACTAATAAAAAACTCTAAATATTATATTTAAGTTGCAACACTTCATTTCTTATCCAAGCACTGTCCAAGATCTTGTACTACATAAGGGGCATAGTAAAGGAAGAATGAAATGTTTTGCCCGAATAATATTTATATTTAACATCTTGACCAAGACGTTATAATAGAATTTTCAAAGTATTAATGGTCCCAATGTTGTGGTGTGGACAGGATTGAATCTTTTACAAATATCTAAGGACTTGTGTGGCTGGTTCTCACTTCTCAGTGAATGATTGGTCCCTAAACTTGACCATAAATTATCTTCATCGACGCAATAATTATAGTCTACAGTCCTCCCATACTTGCAAATAATTTGTAGTAGGAAATTTATCCTATATAACTTAATACTCCCATCCTTCTTTTATAGCACCATGTTATGCAATTGAGATCTGTGTAGGTATTGTATTGGTATCAGCTTTACAAGTTACCACATAGGGATTTTAAAGTAGAATAAAATGGCATCAATATCACGTCATTTTGGTTTTTGGACATATTTATACTAACTTGCGTTGATTTGTAGCCGTCAATGCCAGCTCATATTGATTCGTAATAGAGAGCCAAGCTAATGTCGACTTTGCTGATTATGAGTCTAACTTTCCCTTCATTTGCATGCAATGATCAGTCGACCATGCAAGGATAAAGAGGTACAAATTAGACTCATAATCCAGCAATGTCGACATTATAGGGCTAGCTAGCTTGAGCATAGGAAAGAAATTGATAAGACTATTAACAATTGCGGTCACCCCATTTTTGCCAAAACTGAATAAATCGACTTTAATTAACTGATTCAGTCAGTTTAATCAGTTTATCTAAATGTTTACCCTTAATTATGACCCAAGTTAATGTCGACTTTGCTGAATTATGAATCTAGCATTCCGTTTGTTTGTGAGCAATGATTATTGCAAATTGCCACAAAACTGAATAAAAGGGCTTAAAAACACGAATAGGTAGAAGGTAGACTCATAATCCAGCAAAGTCAACACTATGGGGCTAGCTATTTTGAGGAAAATATACATGAAAAACATGAAACGAATAAACTATCGGCAAGAACCCAAATTTCTATATATTTCAAGCCGGTGATGAGAAAGCCAAGAGGCAAATTACATGTATTTATAAGCTTCCAAGTCTTGCAAAGGCAAATAATGGCGAATAAACAAATGCTGATTAACTTCCACAAAGGAGAATTACTCCATAGTTGGCCCTGCTTTACTTGTATTTTATTTTATTAAGAATAAGTTAAGTTGACATTCAATTGTTTTAAACAAATTTTATGTAGCAAGGTTGTAAAATTGTTTCTTTTATGCATTGTTTAAATAAAAGAAAATGAAGGGAAGGGAAAGACAAGGGTGAGTTAATGCAAAGAAAGGGATTTGGATTTGGAAGAAGGAAAGTTAATTAAATGAATACATAAAACATTACACCAACGTTAATATTTCATTCCTATTAGATTCGATATTTTGTGTATTTATATCACATTCATATATTTTCACATATCATAATTATCTTTAAGGTATTATATATTCATATAAATTTTGATTATAAATAATTCGTATTATATAGATTTTGTTACGTTCATGTATTGCTATCATTATCTTGCCACTTTTTTTTGTATCATGTCTTGTCATGCTTTATATCGTATTTTAATTATTTTTTCATATTATGTTTGTATATGTAATCGTATAGCATTTAAAATTTGAAGAAAATTTCTTGAATATAATGTTAAATTCATGTGATTGTATCTAAAGTTTAAAGAAAATTTTTCATATCGCGAGTTCATATCATCTGATCGTATAGAATTCAAAACTTAGAGCTGGATTTATAAAATCAACCCACTTCGAAGAAAATTTCTTGCTCTCTTCCTCTTTTTTTTTTTTAATCTATACTTGTTGTGGGTCGTTTTCATATATTTTTTAAACTACAAGAAAACTCTTAGGTTATTACATTGTATTTGGTAAGCAGAAATCAACGTGAATGAAGAAAAGATGTGTAATAGAGATGGTCTTCTCAATTCTTTCTTTCCATATATTTGGTAGGAAGCAAATACGAAGATGGGAGGAAAATGTATGGACTTGAACTTTCTATTTAGACTCGTTCAAAGGTTGAATAGTTCATTTAATTTGATAAGTTTAACCTAGTTTAGGTTTGTATTTTTTTATTTAAATTGACTTGGATCATTGTTTATTAATTAAAATAAATATTTTTATTTAAATTTAATTATAAAAAGTTATAAATATTGATTAAAATTTTTTAGTATTTTATTATATTTTATTATAAGAATGGTATAAATATATCATAATAAAATATTATTAAAAATAAACTATTTTTCACCTAAATCATTAATTAGTTTCTTGAAATAAATATTTATTATTTAATAATTACACACGTATGATGATGAATATTTTTTACCAAAAAAGAAAAATAGAACTGAAGGGAAAAGGGGGGGGGAAAGGGTAGGAAGACGGAAGAGTCTTTTTTAATGGAATGAAAGGGATTTAAATGTGGATTTGGAAGAAGGAAAGTTAATTAAATGAACATAAAAAAACATAATCCCAACATTAACATTTCATTTTAACTTTGCTGAATTTTGTCATATTTATATATTTTCATATGTCATAATAGTGTTTAAAATATTATCTATTTATATAAATTTTGATATATTTATAATTCGTGTTATATATATTTGGACAAGTTTTTTTTATTTATGTAATATTCGTGTTATTGTTATCATATTTTAATTAGTTTTCTCATGTCACATATGTATTATCTAATAGTATGTTTGAAAAACATAACGCTAGATTCATGTACTTGTACCTAAAGTTGGAAGAAAATTTCTTGAACATGATATTGGAGTCATATAATTGTATCTAAAATTTTAAGAAAATTTTTCATATTATGTTCATATCATGTAATCGTATAAGTTCAAAAATTAAAGTTGGATTCATGAAATCAATCCATTTTGAAGAAAATTTCTTCCTCCCCCTTTTTTTTAAAAAAACTATAGATTTGTCGAGGGTCATTTTCGTATATTATTTAAACTACAAGAAAACTCTTAGTTTATTACATTGTATTTGGAATTAGTGATGGTCTTCTTCCCTCTATATTGTTGGAAGTATTTATTTACTTATTTATTTATATTGTGTGAGTCATGTGTTGTCCTAGTCAATAGAACTTTGTTAATAGTGGTCTTTACTTGTTTAAACGTGTCTTAGTCTATAGGAGAGTGTGATATGCACGATGGGTAATGCCTATAATTATGCCATAATAATTGCGGTATTGCCTATATAAAAGTCATTTGATTAATAAAAAATATCAGAGTTTTTCTGTACTTCCCTTCCTCTTGTCTTTATTGTTTCAGCTTTATGCATAAGCTTTATTTCTTGACATATCCTATATATTTGGTAGGAAGCAAATACGAAGATGGGAGGAAAATGTATGGACTTCTACTTTCTAATATTTTTCCAAATTTTAATTTATTTCTTGTATTAATTAATTCATAATTTTAAAAAAAAAGTAAATAAAAAATTATTTAAAAAATTAAAAATTTCTTCCTAGATCCCACTAAACCTCCAAATGAAGACTAAGTGTATGTATGTTCTGCCTTGTTTATGCTTTCTTAATTTCTTATATTTTGATGGATGATTGTGGAACATTTATTTTTATTTCTTTGTGGCTGGATATGCTTTATAGATGGAGTACAATTAATTTGTTAACTATTAAGTCATATAAAATCATGTATTAAACGTAGGTTGTAAATTAAAGCTCATTTTGATATTTTATTTTGTTTAATCAAATATTGACCAAATTAATTGAAGTTATTTTGATTCAGTTAATATACGTACTTTAATTTGATTCAATTAATAATCAAGACAAATAAAAATCGATTATTTTAATTAATATAAATTTAATTTAAAAATTAATCAAATCGATCGAATGTACAATTCTAGACAGATTAACCGTGTCATATATATATATAGTATTGGAATCCTCGTGTCACGTCTACTAAAACATTTCGATGAATTAATAATCTTAGATATTTATATTATTCTAAGTCAATGGAAAAATCATTCAAAATTTTTAACTAATTATTGATAATTTAAGATATATACAAGTGTGAATCATTAAATTAATGTAATTTAAATTTCTTCTACATGAATTTCAAATCATTCGTGGTGTGGGGCTTTTTAAAAATAATTAAAAAGTTGATTGCCTTGAAATCTTTTATTATTCTATAATAAATGAATGGTTAACGAGGAATTTTCAAATACAAAATTTTACAGACATCTTTGTACAAATTAATTAACTATGATAGCCGGATGTGATATACATATATATATATTGGTCGGTTTAATAAAATTATATTTTAAACATTTAAAAATTAATATAAATATTAAATAAAATTAATGATTAATAAAAAAATATGCATTTAGTTTAACTGTGTGTATTTAATATAAAATTAATAAATTAAAAATTTAAATCTCATTAATTATAAATAAAATTAAAAAAATAAAAAAGTACATATAAAATTAGTTTTTTTTTTCAATCCAGTTTTTCACCTAATAAATCGGAATTTTGCCAATTCTATATACTGATCGAATCACAAAAGCCACTAATTTCAATTCAATTGATTTGATCGATCGGACAGATCCAATTTTTTAATCACTGCGATTATTAGTTGATTTCAACACCAAAAATTGTTTCAAATGGTCAGACAACTAAAATATTATCTCTTAAAATGACAAAAAGTAATGAAAAAGCTATTACTTGTATTGAAAGCCATTAGCTAGTTTCTTGCCTTGGACTTTGTCTAGTAGTGACAAGGAAGGAAAATATAAAAGATTTCTTATACAATTTTCTGTTCAAAGTTCCCTTTTGGAAAAAGAAGCCTTCGTAGGATTCTTCTATCTCTACTTCTCCAAGTCCCGCTCAACTAAGTCTTTATGATATCAATGTAACAATTATTCCTTGTCCACATATATTCTTTCTATTAAAATCATGTAACGCAATCAAATCATTAAAAAAAATCAACTATTTATTATGAAAACCACTAATTAGTCCATTGAAAAATATTCATTGTTTAATAATTACATAATATTATTTAAATAAAAGAGACCTTTTTACATAGAGTAGCCGTATAATACAATCATTTTCTTAACTTTCTCAAATTTTTAATTCATTGATGCCAACTTGATTTAGCACCAATGTTGGGTAAGTTAGGAAACTACAAAGCTTTCTTTTCGCAAAGGGAGTTTTTCAGCCATAAATTTTCCTTTCATTTTTCTTCCTTTATAGTAATAAAAATGAGGAATGAAATTTAAAATTTCCTTTCTTTCCCACTATTGTAACTTCCATTTTTGTCGCTAGACAAACTGTAAGGCAAGAGAATGTCTAAAGTTTTCGTTACGAATAATAGCTGTGAAGAATTCACAATTTCATTGTCATTGTTGCCATTTTAAGGCTAATTTTTTACATATGATTTTGGGTTACATAACGAAAGAAGGTTGATTATTTTTCTTTTTTATAACAGAAAATCATATTTAGAATCCAATATTTTATTTTTTTAACTATCTAAGTTCAACGCATACTCAAATTTGAGTACAAAGATATGATACTCTAAAGATTTTTTAAAATATGATAAAACTTAAAAAGAAATGAATAAATCCTTATCTGATACATATTCGCATTCAATACTCACATTTGAATTCTAAAAACATATATAGGTTGAAATCGATGCAGGATTGAGCCTCAAACTGATGCTAAAGCAATATAGGTATGCAGTTGATAGCTTTTAATTTGTCAATGAGAACTTCGATCATCCATGCTCAAATCTAGTTTTGGTTTAATGTTTGTCTTCAGTCATTAGTACCTGCAAGATAAAAGAAAAAAAGACGGCACGCTAGAGCATGACTACTAGTTTTGGTTTTAAGTGTCTTAATAGTTGTCATGCATAAAACTTATTTTTAATTCGGTTGATGTGATTACTCTTAAAGGTAGCATTAAGCTAATTTAGGTTTTAAATCACAGCATTTACAACCTATTTTTTTATTCTTAAATTATAACATTTTTTTGTCCAAACCAAAATAATTGTCACATATACATATATATATGTGCATATATAAATATATTTGTTTAGTGTGAAAGTTCACCTCAAAATTTAACATAATTTTTAAGCATAATGATAAAATTCAACATTGAACGATCATGTAATGAAACATGGTAGAGTGATTTGGAATATAATTATCTCCGTTTTAACATATGATTTAGGGAAGAAAATTTTGGAACCAGCTGCTAATCTTTGAGTAAACATGTACCCACCGTTGAATTTGAAAATATTGGGAACGTGAGATTGAAAGCCAAGATAACGTGGATTTTGCTAGATCATGAGTCTAGAACTCACTCATCGATGGAAACTAAACTCATAATCCAGCAAAGTCGACATTATAGGGCTAATAAAATGAAATTGATATGACCATTGGCAATGGAATGGACCTTATACTTTTCAAAACCAAATAAAATGTTGTTAATTAATTAATCGCTTTCGGTCGGTTCCAATGGGTAGTTTGTTTACCTCACTAATGCTCACCCCTAATTGAGAGCCGTGCTGATGTCGACTTTGCTGAATGATGAGTCTAGCTTTCCCTTTGTTTGCATGCAAGGATCAGTCGACCAAGCAACAACAAAGAGATAGAATTAGACTCATAATCCAGCAAAGTCGACATTATAGGGCTAAGAAAATGAAATTGATAAGACAATTGGCAATAGAAAGGACCTTATATTTGCCAAAACCCAATAAATGGATACTAATTAATTAATCGATTTTGGTTGGTTCTAATCAACCTAGTTTGTTTATCCAACTAATGGTCATTCCTAATTGAGAGCCAAGTTAACTTCGATTTTGCTGAATTATGAGTCTAGCTTTCGCTTCGTTTGCCTGCGATTATCAGTCGACCAAGCGACGACGAAGAGATACAAACTAGACGCATAATCCAGCAAAGTCGACATTGCAGGGCTTGCTAGGTTGAGCAAACTATAAAGGAAAAACATGAAACTAATAGACCATTGGCAAGCACCCCACATTTCTATATATTTCAAGGGGGGGTGTTGAGAGATCCAAAAGGCATATTGCATGTATTTATAAGTTAGTTTCCAAGTCTAATCAAAGTCTTCCAAAGGTAAATTAATTTGCAGTTGCCTATACTTTTCCTTTGTTTTTTTAATAAAGAATAAGAGAACTTGACTTGCAAATTATATGCCAATACTTGAAACAAACTTTATATAACTAGGATGTAAAATTGTTTTTTTTTTTTTTAATATAAAGAAGGCAGTAACTAAGGAAAAAGATTATAAATGGTAAAAAACAAATGTAAATAAAATATAAAATTAATTTTTACCGATCAATTTGGTACAATCTAACTTTAGTATACTCATTGAACCGTACAAACCACCAACTTTCAATTCAATTGATCTGACCATCCAATCTGATCCATTGCTTTAATCACTGCAATTACTAGTTGGTTTCAACCCCAAGATTTCTTTGAAATATTTCTAAAACTAAAACAATAATTCTTAAAATGATAAAAATTAATAAAAATTCAAATGCTCCGCTGTTATTACATGTATCGAAAGCTTTAGCCGTTTTATTGCCTTACGTGAAAAGGAAGCAAAATATAATGGATGGGAAGAAGGAAATTTCTATTACTTTCTCATACAATTTTCTGCCCCAAAAATCCCCCTTTGGAAAAAGAAGCCTTTATAGTATCCCAACTATCAGATAAAATTTTTTTAAAAAATTAATTTTTTGATTTAAATTTAATTATAAAAATAATATTTAATATTTTAATAATATAATAAACAGCGAAACAAATTTTTAAAACAGTTCAAATCCAATTTGATCAGGCTTGAAAAAAAAAGAAAAAAATTTTGAGCTACAATTCAACCGGTAGACTAGTCTAATCCCACCTAACCTAATGTTAGTGCTAAATTAAATTGACATTAATTACCGTATGAAATTGTTAATAGTGAGTGATATGTTTATAGATTATTTGACTTTTAATTTTAATTATTAGTTCATAATTTAGATATTGAAAACTCAAGCAAGAAATTTAATTGAAACGAATTGAAGTTCAATTAACAAATTTAATTTACTATGAAAAAAGAATGAAGAAAATAAAGCATCGAAAATAAATTTAAAAGAATGTTAGAATTCTTATACTTAGAAATGGGGAATTAGATACTGAAGAGAATTATGAACTAAAAATATCCATCAAGCATAGTCTAAAAAAAACAATCGTTTGATTTGATTCATTTCAATTAATGAAAAAATATTTTGGAGAAACATTTATTTTTTAATACAATAAACTTTTGCCCTCTCTTTCCTTTGAAAAAAGATCTTTTTAATTTTAACTTATGCAATATAAAAAGAGAAATCCACTTACACTAGTGTAAAATTGATTTATTTTTATACGTTTACATAACTTTTTATAGAATTGATTTTTTTAAATCCAACTATCATATTTTATATTCAATTCAGGTAGATCATACACATCAAGTTTCGAGTAAATTAAAATTTTTTAATTATTTATTTGATGTAAAAAATTTTTAACCATTAAATATATATTTAAAATAATATTCTCAACTTATATGATAAAACTATCAAATTAATTTGAAACTTTACTTTTAAAATATGATAGTATAAAGATAAGCAATAATCAAAACAAGAAGCTACCATGTGAAGTTCAATTAATAAATTTAAATTACTAAGAACGCGGCTAACCCCTTCAAAACGCAATTATTAGTTGATTTTGAACACAGCAAAAAGTCAAAGCTTGTTAGTCTATTTATATTTTCACATCAAAAAAATCAACTTATATAATTTCATAGCAAGTGCTTGTATTATTAGTTCATAATTACAAATGACATAGAGACTTGAGTGATCGAGACTTTGGAGGAGTAGAAATGGAAATATCCATGGGTTGTATCAATTCAGGTTCAAACCTATTTAACTATGACATTAATATCTATTTTTTGTATTAAGTTTATTTTAGCTCGACAAATTAAGTTTTAATTTTTTTTAGATTCATTCATATTTATAATAGATAATTCAAGCTAGTTTATATTATGTTTAAAAATAAAAAATATAAATTACATTTTTATTTTTAATAATTTTATTTTTTATTAAATTAAAATATAGATAACATACTTTTTAATGTTTATTCTATTATAATATATTATATATTTATATCATATAAAAATACATAATATATTTAAAAATAATATATTATATAATTAAAAATAGAAAGGAAATGGAGGGACAAGAAAAGAGAGAAAGTGGTTAGATTGTTCCTTCATTTGTTCGATTCTAGGAAAGTACGAGGAAAGCTTTGATTTGGCAAACAAGAAGGAAAAGGAATTGATGGGTACTTTACCTACATATTAAGAACAGAATTAAAAACTCTCCATGATTTCCCTCCATTTTCCCTTTATTTCTCTTATTTAAATAAATCATAAAAAAGTTAACATTGAACTCAGGGTTTAATTCAATTGATTCATTACTATAAAATAAAATATTTTTAAGAATGAAATAAAGGGACGGTAAAAAAAATATCTTTTTTATTTTGGTTTTAGCAGTATTAAAAATGAATATCGTTTCTAATTTAATAAAATTAGAGACAAATGTTAGCTCTAAAATTTTTTAGAGACATAGTTTTAGAAGATAATTGTTAAAACGATTTTCATTCCTAAAACTTTTAAAAATGATTTTTCATCTGTTAGAGATAATTACTGATTATTCCCAATTCTTCTAAACTTTATAGTGCATGCAACTATCATTAAAAGATAATATCTAACATATTTGAGTTTCGAATCCCAGCATCTGTCATCCTTTTTCTCAATTATAGCCTCCATTATATTAAAAAAATTTTAAAAAAAAACAATTGTACATCCATGTTTTAAAAAGTATGTTTCAAATATTCATATATAATTTGCAAGTCAAGTTCTCTTACTCTCCATTAAAAAAAAAGAAGGAAAAGTATAGGCAACTTCCAAGTAATTTTCCTTTGGAAGATTTCGATTGGACGTGGGAACTAACTTATAAATACATGTAATATTTGCCTCTCTGCTCTCTCATCATCCCCCCTTGAAATAGGAATGTTGGGTGCTTGTCCATATAATATTAGTTTCATGTTTTTCCTTTATATTTTGCTCAACCTAGCTAGCCCTATAATGTCGACTTTGCTGAATTATGAGTCTAATTTGTATCTCTTTGTCGTTGCGTGATTTACTGATCATTGCATGCAAAAGAAGCGAAAGCTAGACTCATAGTTCAGCAAAATCGACATTAACTTGGCTCTCAATTAGGGATGAGCACTAGTCGAGTAAACAAACTAGACCGATTGGAAACGACTGTAATAAATGCAGTTAGTACTGGTTTATTCGGTTTGGGCAAATACAAAGTCCTTTTCATTACCAGTAGTCTTATTAATTTCATTTTCTTAGCCTTAATAATGTCGACTTTGCTGGATTATGAGTCTAGATTCTATCGTTGAGGGAGATCTAGATCGTTGTCTAGCAAAGTTGACGTTATCTTGGCTCTCAATCTCATGTTTCTCAATACTTTCCATGCACTCTCAATTTTCAAATTTAATGGTAATACATGCTTTTTTGTCTTCTTAACATTCACAATATTTTCGATGAACTTTCATGGTGTACAAATATCTATACCTATACACGACAATTTTTTTGGTCACAAAGGAAGACCGTACTTTAAGAATAGGGAAAGAGATTGCAGATGCTGGGATTCAAAACTCGTGTTAGATGCTACTTTTTAAAAGTAATTGTATAAATCAACTAAATTAAATTATAAATTTTATACATGACAATTAATGAGAGGCTTAAAACCAAAACTAGCAGTAGTTAAGCTCTAGCCTGTCATCTCGTTTCCTTTGTCTTGCAGGTACCCAACGACAGAAGACAAACATTTAACCATAACCAGATTTTAGGATGGATGATCGAAGCTCCCACTGACAAATTAGAAGCTAGCAGCTGCTAGATTTATTGTTTTAGCATGGGTTTTGAACACCTTTTTCTAAATTCGGATCGATTTAGTCTTAATTACTATTTAATAACAAAAAATAATATTTTTATATAAATTTTGCTATAAAAATAATATTTTAATAATATAATAAAAAGTGAAATGGGTTTTTGAGTTGATCTGAGCTTAAACACAAAAAATTTAAAATTTTTAGATCGTAGTCTAACTCAACTTATAGATAGATACGAAGAAAGATTAAGAAAAAAATAAAAATTTATGCTTTCTTAAATTATTATTTTTTGATGAATGATTGTGGAATATGTACTTTTAATTTTGTTAGTTATTTTAATATGTTTGGTATTTGGATATTATTAAGCTTTTTTTATGCTTTGCTTTTAGATTTTGCTTTGATATATTTTATGGATGGAGTACAATTAGTTTGTTAACTATTAATTTATATAAAATCACGCATTAAAATTAGGTTGTAAAGCTCATTTTGGCAGTTCTTTAATTAATTGAAAAACGATGGAATTAATTGAAATAATTTCAATTTTATCAATGCATATATATATATATATATATATATATATATATTTTTTTTTTTCAATTCGATTCAGCCAGTGATTAAAACAAATAAAAAATCAATTATTTCAGTTAATACTAAATTGATACGATGAATAACCGAATTGATGGAATGTATGGTCCTAGGTGGGCCTCGTCCGTGCGTGTGTGTGTATATATATATATATAGTATTGGAATGAATCCTTTTTCTAAGTCAATGGACAAGTCATCCAAATTTTTTTACTAAGTATTGATATCGTCGGTATATGCAAGTGTGAATCATAAAATTAAATTAAATTAAAAAAAAAATTTTTTAGTTGAATTTGAAATCGTGTGCTGTGGGACTTCAACAAATAATTAAAAAGGTGACTGACTTGGAATGAATAATTAGTCTTTAATTAATGAATGGAGATTAAATTTATTCACAACTGAGTTATTCAATAGATTCAGTCTCTCGAGGTCAGGCTTTGAACAAATTTTTTATCAATTAGGGTTGATTTAACTCTGCCCAAATGATATTTAATTAATAAAAAATATTTTTATTTAAATTTAATTATAAAATATATAAATATTAAATAAAAATAATTTTTTTAATCTTTTTATTAATTATGAATAATAAATATAAGTAATATAAGGTATGTCAAGCCAGGTCGAAAATGAATTTGAACAAAAAATTCAAATTTTTTCAAGCGTGGCTCGGCCCAAAAGTACTAAAAAAATGTTCAAAATTATATATTTGGTTAAGCATGTTGGACAAATTAGTTAAATAAGATAGCCAAATGTGATATATATATATATATAT
>JBBYHM010389111.1:0-14807 GCA_038381775.1 Adansonia rubrostipa | reverse complement strand
TGTGCATAGGATCAGTTCGTATCAAATTGAGTATTTATTATTTATATATATTATTTATAAAATCTTTGATAGAGCAATCAAAGGTATTTAAGGGTATTTAGATATTTAATCTTTAAAAAGTAACAACTTAAAAAAACTACGCATCTTTTTACTAAACCTTGTGATTTAAAAATAAACTACTAAAAACTTCCTATTTTTAACCTATTATTTTTTAAAAGTACAATACTTTTATATATATTTTTTAAAATTAAAAACATATTTTATAAAAATCTAAAAAAATTATCAATTTGTTTAGCATTTATTATAATTTTTTTGTAGTTTTTAAATTAAATTTATGTTTTTAACTCGTAACATCAAATTTAATTTAAAAAATAACTTTAAAATTAATTACTCAGATAATTTTCAAACTTTAAGCATATTTTTTAATTGATCTCGAAACTTAAAAATATATAAATCAAATTTTCTAATTACAAAGTTTCTATATCAATTATGTCTTTGTTAATAGAAGAGTTAGGATACGTACTAAATGACAAATGACTTGTGACTAACTACTGACATGATTTTCTTTCTTATTCCTTTATTCCTTTTTCTTCATTTTCAAATTTTTAGTTTCTTTTCTTTTTTATAAATGGATACAAAAAAATATTATAATTTGAATTAATTTTGTGAAAATATAATTAATTTATAAGCATATAAAATATTTATTTAAAATTAATTTTATAAAAACTATTTTAATTTTTTGGTTTCTTTCCTTTTTTTTCGTTTTTCTTTATTCATTTTATTATCTTTATAAATTAACTAAAACTAAATAATGATATATACTATAATTTAAATTAATTTTATAAATATTAAATAATTTATAAACTAAAAAATATTTATTTACGTTAAAGTTCTAAATTTTTTTTGTTTCTTTATTATCATATTTTTATTTTTATCCTTTTTATCAATAAATAAAGATAATAATTATATTATGATTTAAATTATTTTTATAGAAATTAATAATTGATTAGAGATATAAAATATAATTTTTAACTTTTAATTATGTTTTTAGTTTATTTATAAAGAATTTAAAATGAAAAAAAAAGAGAGATAAAGTAGTGACACAAGGCAATTAAAAGTAGTTTTTATAAAGTTAATTTAAATAAATATTTATGTGTTTATAAATTAATTATATTTTAAAATAATTATTTCTAATTATAAAATATATTTTTGCTTATTTTCGTATTTATTTATAAGAAAGAAGAGAAAAAACTATAAATTTTGAAAAGGAAAAATAAGAGTAAACCACATTTTCATAATTTACACGTTACATATTATCTGTCATTTAACACCTATTCTAATGATTTTATTAAGAAAAAGACCACAGTGATACGAGCTTTGAAACCAAGAATTTGATTGATACATTCTAAATTTGGGAACCAAGACAAAGTATACCCTAAAGTTTGGGGAAAACGCGAATTATCAACCTAAAACCTTAATATTAACTACAAACATGTACACTCATTATATGGTAGAAGAAAAAATTGAAAAAATAAAAAATAATTAAGGTGATAGTTTGTTAAATAAAAAGCAAGTAAAATTTCAAATTTGTGAGTGGTTTATTAAAATATAAAAATGCATAAGTGATCCTAAAATTATTGTTTTAATTAAATTTTTAAGTGATTTGCTTAATTGGATTAATGCATGATCAATTCGAAATACCAATTCAATCAAGATTTTAATATTAGAATAGATTAAATATGTCAATTTTGACTTAACTTTAAAAGCAACTAATTCACCCGAATTCAAGCCCAACCCAACATAATTTGACTAAAAACAAGTCAACAGCTAGAATCCAATCAACTCAATGTAATAATTTAAATAAAAATGTACCTCCAGTCATTGTTGATCAAGAATGCAATCTCGCTCCAAGTATATGAAAACGAACATCTCGTATAATCCTTCTAATCTATTTCTTTTCTTGATAATTACCTTATGATGATGCACAAGCCATTTATACAGACTAGACTAGGAACCTATATTAGAAAATTAATTAGAGTTGTATCATACTATTAAAGAGTCTGTATTCTAATTAGTTACTAAAGTAGAGTAAACTCTTATCACTAGAGTAGTTAAACTGAATTAGAATTAACATTATAATTTTACCTTAATAATTTGATTTAATTATCTTGGTCTTTTTATTATTATGTGGGACATATAAAGTCCAATATTCTTCCACTTAGCCCATATGATAAACCAAGAACTGGAATAGGTGATAATTAAATCCAAAATTTTAACATAGCCGTAAGTTACTCTAGCCCGACTCCCATTCAATTAAAGATTTCACATAGCACGAATCATGGTTATAGCATTCTAAAATGAATATTCCCTTCTATGTATTACAATGCATGATCATCTCTAAAAAAATACTTTATGCGATAATACTTTATGAATGAATTTTCTATAATCATTCAAGGCCCACTTGACATGTAATCTTTATGTGCGCAAACTGAAACATGTTCATAAACTCTAAAAATATGAAATTAACACAATCAAAGAAGCCAAAATACATCTTGACAAAATTTAATTAGCCCCATATGACCCACATGAATTTTAAACTGTTTTGTCGATAATGCTTTAATCATGAGATCGGCTATTATTAAACTTGTATTGATGTGTTGGATATCCACTTTATGCTTCCTTTTAGAATCTCCAATAACAAGCTACTTTATATCTTATTTGCTTGCTGCTACTCACACTTTTATCATTCTTAGAAAAGCATATTGCATAAGAGTTGTCATAATAGATCTTTAGTAGCCTTGCTGACAACACTCAAACTAGAGATAAAATATCTCAATTTTATTGCCTGTGATATTTCTTTATAATGTAATTCCTTTGGCAACTTTCATAGTCCAAGGCCACGATTACTTTAATATCTACCAAGCACTTCAACTATAAACCTTACATCAAGTTTCGTATAAATCTGATTATATATAAGGCTCACAATACTATATGCATATTTAATACTTTCATATGCTCTTTTTCCAAATTATTTGGAGATATTGGCTTATTAGATTGAGATATCCCCTTTATGATTTACGTCTTTATAGATGAATAACTTTGCATCTTAATTCTTCCCAGAACTGTCTTGATATAGGCTTCATGAGATAGACTTATTCAAACTTATCTCTATGAATCTTTATACCTATGACATATGACATTTCACTTAAATTCTTCATATCAAAGTTTTGAGGAAAAAAACTATTGTCTCATGCAACAAAGTCGAATCACTTTTGCAAGGAGAATATCAATAATATATAAGACTAAAATTATGACTTTACTCCCACCGACTTTAAGGTATAAACAATGATCAACAACAATTTTAGTAAAACCAAATGATGTCTCAACATTGTTAAACATTACATACCATTGGTGGGATGGTTGTTTTAGTATATATATTGATCTTTCAAAGAAATCTTCAGGGAGAATCATATATACCTCTTTTCAAGATCCCTACTCAAGCAAGCTGTTTCTATTACCATTTAATATAACTCTCAATCAAAAATGAGTTACAAAAGCTATGGTAATTCTTAATGAAATATTCTTATAAAAAATCGACAAAAAGTTTCATGGTAATTAATACCACCTTTGAGTGAAACCATTGACCATAAATCTAACCTTATATCGTTTAAAATTATCAAATGGTAATTTAACAAGTTACTAGATTGGATCATTAGCCATTGATTTCATCTCTTTTATTATAGCTTTATGCCAAAATGTGAAATTTTCATTATTCATGGCTTATGAAAACGAGACCATCTTTATGTCCAATATCAAAATAGGTGTACAACTAAATCTTAGAAATGGCTAGTTTCTTACCCATTAGATTTCTTAATTCTATAAATGTTTGTACATATTGTACACATTTAGTTAGTGAGATGAATGATCTATTTTAAAGGTTGTACTTTGATTTGATTATTCTCCAATTAATTCTGTATGTTTATTTTGACAAACAATCAAATCTTTTACAAAAGATCAATCAAATAATTTATTCCTCAATATCACCTTTACCTCTTTAAGTTAATTGCATGGCCTATAACTGCTAACTGTTCTTAAATCCAGCCTTTACTTTAACTGGATAACTTAAGTTCGAAATGTTTTAAGCTGGTTTCTAACTATTCCATAATTCTAAGAAAATTTAGAAAATAATTTAGTTGGCACTTTAATAAACACATCGTAGCAGTTTTAAGGCATTAATCCATAAACTTAAAGAAAGGTGTAGACTTGTTAGTTTGCTTTTTCTTCAATTCAACTAATTTAAGTGTCAAACTTAAGAGTTTCAAGAACTCAATCATTGTGAATTCTCCTAAATTTCTATATTCAAATGTGACACAATCTTTATACCACAACTTTGCAGGAGTTTTATCTGTAACACACCCTTATTACCAGAAATCATGTAAATAGTTAAACAAATTTATTCTTACAATCAGGATCCAAGTTAATGATGAAAAATCTAATAGAAGATTTTTTTTTTAATTTCAACAATAAAATTTCAAAAAATTTAAATTCAAAACTCTTTTTACCTAAAAAAATTCCTAAAACAAAGATAAAACCTTTTTTTTTAGGTTTAAAACAAATCTTGATTTCAAAAATTGAACCTGATAGTCCTTATTAATTTTTGAAATAGATATTCCTCCCACTTTTTCTTTGGTTTCTTAACTTTATGAAACCTTAAATGGTTATAGAAATATAATTCGTTGAAAATAAGTCCAACCACTATATATTATTAGGAACATCACTAAAAGAGATTCATACAAAATGAGTTTAACTTTATTTTTCAAGTCTTTTTTATACTTTAGGCAATTTTTCCTTATGTGTCTAAATGAAAACAAAATGAAGGACTTGATGCCATTTTCTTTATTAGCATTTTCCTCCTTTTCACCTTTATTGCGTATTTATAACTTTTTATCTTGAGTCACTAGGCTAACTAAATCTAGTTTCTCATTCTTTAATCTTTTTTTTCTCTTTAATACATATAACTGAGAGTTTATTGATAGACCATTTCTTTATATATGTTTCTCATGATCATACTCATTAAGAAAAAAGTTGAATATGAAAGTGATAAGAAATTTACTCTAAAAAACTCAGTTTCGAAGATTTAAGTCAAGCAACAATGTCTCTCAAATCTCATAATTTGCTCATGCACAATTTTAGAATTATTGCACTTTAATCCTAAAAGCTTCCTTATTAGGGTGAAAGCCAAAATCTTATCAAATTTAATAATCTGGTCTTTAGTAACTTTGTAATAATCCTTTACCTTATAGCTATTAGGATGAAATCCCAAATTCCTTTACCTTATAGCAATTAGGATGAAATCCCAAATTGATTTACTAATATAGATTTGATGTACATCATCCTTAAATGGTTAGACTATTCCCACTGTACATCAAAATCTATTTTTCCTTTTGCGTACTTTATTCTTGAGGATAAGATGTCCACCCAATATGCTAAGTCAATATCCTTATACCAAAAAATAACTTAATTTACTCCTTTATTAAATTAATTTTTCATCACCAAATAGCATTTTATTCTAGCAGCGTTATTAAACACAATAGTAGAAATTGCTGCAAAATGCAAGGAATTATATTTTAATTGAATAAAATACTTTATATTCAAATGTAAATCCAAACCTTCTTCTAGGAAGAGGTGCATTATGCATATGAATTTACATAACTTTAATGATAAAATAATAACTTTAAAACACCAAAATTAAATAATCCATACGTATGGGCCTAGGAAAATTTAACTTTAATATTATATTATTTTATTCTTTAACCACTTTACAAAATTAATTATTTTTTTGGGGGGCTAAATAACTAATTTCATGGTTAAACACTCTATGGATGTCATTTTTTTATGTATTTTTAAATAACTATTATTTTATCTAAATCAATTGACTAAAGATGTAGTGGCTATTCTTAAGTTAATGATTCAGAACTTAATAATAACATCAGACATATATGCTTAAAACTTATTGCATATGACAAATAATACTTTATCGATGTCATTTTCTTGTGTAGTTATTTAAAGGAAACCTTATTTTAAATAACTATCAATTATGTTAACTTATTGCAATTATAGCATAAATAATTACATATTAATGTCATCTTCTATATGTAGTTATTTAAAAAAAATTATTTTAAATAACCACTAATTTACCTAAATCAATCAACTTAAGATGCTATGGCTATTCCCAAGCAATTGATTTAGATTCTTTATAATGACATAATATATGTACACCATAAATAATTGCATATATGATTTAATAACTCAAATATATACCAAATAAATTTATGGCATATAACTTTATTGATATTTACCGTATACAGTTATTTAAAAAAAAATTTATTTTAAATAATTACCAACTTATCTAAATCATGTAACTTAGAATGCTTTGGCTAATACAAAGCTAGTGATTTAGATCCTTAATAACATCGATTCTTTATGTAGTAAAAACTTACATATTACAACGGAATTTTTGATTGTAATGCTATAACTGATATAAAAAATCATGGCATAATATATGACATGCATCCTTAAGTCACATAAAAATATGCATAAGATAATAATGTATTTATTTCATGACATATAAATGTGCACATTTATATTGTAATTCCAATAACACCTTATTACACATATATGCACTAAACTTTTAAGTTGAGAGTATGAATTTTTGGACACTATCTAGGGAGAGTACATACTGCCAAAATATTCTCAATATGCCAAAATATTTTGTCATGAAATAAAAATCATAGAATATTTACATATAAACCTATTTATTATTTAATTAAACACTAATATTAAATAATAAATATTTTAAGTGACCCAAAAAATTTAGAAAAATCATTAAAAAATCATAAAATACTTGGGTATAGAAAAGCTGGGACCAAAATAACCAAGGAACGCCACCCTGCTCGTGTGGGCTTCAATTGGGACTTTGTTCTAGCCTTTTTTCTTCCTCCAGCTGGATTTTTCTTGACCCATTCGGGTCTGGTTCTTGTTTTTAGTTTTTTTTTTTTTTTTTTGTGTTTTGAACCTCATTTGATGCAATTAACATCGTATAAACACGATTTAACATATATTTAACATAGCCCATGCATCAATTGGATAAAAAATCATAAAAATTATTATCAAACAACCAAAATTTCATGACTACTACAACTTTTATTAGACCCATTTCAAAATACCACAAAAATTTTCTTGCTTTATTCATCTTTTCCTTTAATCTTAGGGTTTAGTAACATAGAGAGATAATTAATCTATTAAAACCCTCTAAAAATTTTAGTTTTACATGAATTAATCAAGAATTTTGTGATTAAATTTTAATACACAAAATATACATACAAATTCATCGCATATTCATGAAATATATTTTGACGCATAAATACAAATTACGAGATTAATTATAGTATGTTAAAATTCAGTTTCATGCTTTTAGTATATTTATTATAACCTATTTATCTTTAATACGAATTATTTAATCGTCTATGCATGAAAAATATATGCAGAAAAAAATTTCGTTTTTAACGATGGTATGAAGAACAAGGTTAAAAAACCTAGCTTTGATGAAACATTTAATAATTTAAATAAAAACATACCTCTAGCCATTGTTGATCAAGAACGGAATCTCACTCCAAGTATACAAAAATGAACACCTCGTACAAGCCTTCTAGTCTATATTTTTTTCTTGAAAATTATGTTATGATGGTGCACAAGCAATTTATATAGACTAGAGTATGGACCTATTTTAGAAAGCTAATTAGAGCTGTATTATACCATGAAAGAGTCGATATTCTAATTAGTTACTAAAGTAGAGTTAAACTCTTATCACTATAGTAGTTAAACTGAATTAAGATTTACATTATAATTTCACTTTACTAATTTGATTTAATTATCTTTGTCCATTTATTATTATATGGGCCACATAAAATCCAACACCCAAAAGTGACTCTAACATGAAACAACTCGAACTTGAAGTGACCCAAACTGAAAATGACCTGAACAATTAACTTAAAACAATTCAAACTAAAATTAAATATAATTTTATTTTAAAAAACATTGTTTTAATAAAAACAATAACTACAACATAAATTATTAATTTATTTTAATTATAACTTGTTATTAATATTTTATAGTATAATAAAATATACAATTATCATTTGATATGTATAAATAAATTGATTCTATATTTATTACCTTCTCTGTGTGTAAAAAAATACAGTGACGATACATGTAAGAGTAGGACAAGATCTATGATTATAATATTATAACAATTCTTTTACTATGTGATTACTTGAAATTTTTTGAATTGTTATTATTCTTTAGGTTTTTTTTTTTTTTAATAATGAAAGGTAACTATTGCTACAATGATTACTTTCAAAAAATGTCAATGCTTTAATCAATGTCCAAGAGCGAGAAGAACAAACTTTATATGAACTTAAAAAGATATTATATTAGATTTTTGTCAATGGATGTTTTTTTTCAAATAACTCTTACTCGAATAAATTTTTTTGGAAGATTAGTATAAACAATTCTCAAGCAAACGAAAAATATTACACTAAGATGTTAATTTTCCACAAGTCATAAGGTAAGGGATCGCTTTCCTTTGTTTAAGCTAGGATAAATTAGAAGATTTGAACATGTTAAATTATCTTTAAATATAAAATAATTTCCTAAATAAATTAATAAAATTTAATATCAAAATATTATAATAAAATTTAAAATAAATTACATATTTTAATCGTCATAAATATAACATCCTTATATTATACATATTATTTAAAATATCAATATTATCTTTTTAAAAGTGTAATCTGCTCTCATGTAATTTAGAGTAAAGTATAAATCAGTTGTTAATAATAATACATATATTTTATTATAATTATTTATATATAACGTTATAATAATATCTTATCATATAATTTTAAGCAAGCTATATAATATTTTACCATTAAACATTTTACTTTAGGATAAAATACCTTATTTTTATCACATTATTTTTTAAAAAACTATATAAAAATGGCATTGATATATATATATTTAATTATAATAATTTTTACATTAGGTAAACAACCAAATTTGTCTAGGATCATTGAAAAAATATTTTAACTTGAATGATACTACATGGATTATTAAATTAATTTTTTGTCAAGAATTTAGTTTAAATCAAATACTATTTAACACAAAATTGAGATTAAAATCGGATTCATAAACTAGAAGTTAAGTTTCACATTATTAAACTAACTTGAAGTTGGCCAAATTATTAGAAAAGCCCTTGAACTTTAATATTTTATTTAAATAAGCCTCCGTATTTTTGTTGCGCCTAAATAAATATTTTATTTGTATCTAAATAAGCCTTTATTTCAAATGAAATGTTGATTAATGTTTAGATCAGTCCATGGGCCAGGCAAACTGCTTAGTTTAGGCCAAATTTTAAACATAACTTTTCTTAATTTAGAACGGCTCAACCCTAATTACTTTTCAATAATAAAAAGTATTTTAATTTCAATTTAATTATAAAATTATATTAAAGTTAATACTAACATAACAATAAAAATAAATTTTAAATTTTTTGCTAATTAATGAATAATAATTCGAGATTTTTGGCCAAGCTCATTCAAGCCTAAATAAGAAATTTTAAAAAAATTCTTGAGTCATGTTCTAATCAATGAATACCTCTCTTGTATGTTAAAGAGTGTATTCAAGCTTAAATTAAAGTTTAGTTGCTTTTTTTGTACAATTTAATGGTTAATGGTTTATTTAGGTATAAATTAAAAGTTGAAAGCTTATTTGGATGTTATAAAAGTATAGAGGCTTATCTAAATAAAGTATTAAAATTTAGGAACTTTTTTATTATTTTAGCCTTTGAAGTTTCATTTTTGACCTTTAAATTTATTATACTTTAAAAATTACCCTCAGTTATATATTAGATTTTTATTGATTTTAAGGGTTCCAATTTGCCATAGAAGTTAAGATTTTTTTTTTATTGATCCTTGAAACCCAAAATTGGGCCAATGCATATCCATTTACTTTGTTATTCATTTCCTTTTCCTATTTTATTGAATATTTCTAAAATAAATAAAAAAATAAAAAGGAAGAAAATTGTGTGAAAATCTTTGATAATTCTCTTGGAGAATTTTCACCATTTAGGCGATTTTTTAAAAGCCACAAGGATTGCCACAAATATTTTTTATTTGAGTCTGATTGGCTACCTAAGAAAAATTTATCATTTTAGTAGTATCATAAATTAATTAATGTTTGTTAAAATGATCATTTTAGTTTGTAAAAATAAAATTTGGGTTCGAGAGTATGATCATTCGTGAGGAAGGTGTGTGCACCCCATGTTGTCCATTTAAAAAAATCGTATCACTTAGTCGCTTGTTATCTTTTGTTCTTTTATAAAATTATTTTAATTTTTATATTTAAAATTAATTCTCTTAATTTCTTTTAAAAACCTTTATTTCTTTATTTTAATTATTTTTCCTTTTTATGAAAATGAAAACCTTTTTTAAAAAAAAAAAATGAATGAGAATTTTTTATATTGAAACGTCTTACTAAATATTCTAAGACTGTTATTAGTATTTAATTGAATTTTCTCACATTTAGATTTCACTGGAATTATTACTGGTGAGTTTCTTAGAGTTTTATGTGAGATATTCACATTCATTTTTATGATTTTTCATGAATATAAATGATCTAAATAATTAAAAATATAATGCACATAAATTATTTTTTCTCTTTTTTTTTAGAAAAGAAAATTTTGGTAGTTATTTTTTGATGATTATATTTAGAAAAAAATTAGTTATAAAAAAATAATTTTTGAGACAATCTAAAGCTTTTGGCCATAACCAATAGTCATCTTTATTCTAGGCGTTTTAAAAGGTAATTGATATTTGATACTCCTAATTTCCCTCAAAAATCCCTTTAGATTTTTTTTTTCTAAAAAATATACACATTTTGTTATTAATATTTATTGAAAATTTATTAAACTTTAATATTCGTTTAAGCAAAAGGAATACTAGAGATAAAAAAATTACCCAATTACGCTTGACTCAAAAAATCAGGTTAGTTAAATATATATTTTTATTAAAAGTTATAATTTCTATATTTATTTTTAAATATTATTTATTATTTATTTTTATAGTTTAATAAAATTTTAATTAAATCTGATTCGATCAAATAATTTATTTAAATTTGGTTAGATTGGATTCTAAAAATAATAAATTGAACCTAAAGACTTTGAACCCAAATAACTAAAAGGTAAACCCGATTAATTAACTCGAACCTAAATTGATTCAAACGCAAAATGATGCAAAACTGAAATTACTCGAACTCGAATTGATCAAAACGCAAAACCCAAACCTGAAAATGATAGAAAAACTTAAAAACTTAAATTGATTAAACTTGAAACTAACTTGACCTTGCTAATTAACTAGTGTAGATATGGATCTTTATGTCTGGCAAAAAACTCGACTTGGCTAATTATTTTTTACAGTTCTGACATTCTAAAACAATGGCAGTGGGAACACAAAGGTAGAAGGAGCAAGTCTGACGTGAGGAAAGCAAATAAATGATTGACATATTACGATATCTTGTTTTTTTTTTTTTTGGAATATCTCATTCTGTTTTACAAGTGTTTTATCCTGTTTTTTGTTTCATTCTGTTTTGGACGTTGAAATATAATTATTATTTTGCTTCCACGAATGTTTGTTGTATTCATAATATTATTGGTTAATTATAAACATTGTTTTTTAAAATAAATGTTGCATGGAGCGAAGATGTTTATATATAATAATTATAAGGAGTATTTGTAAAGGTATTCCTTGATAAAATCATTTTTTATCATGCCATTGATGCCACATCCATATGCAATGCACGTTTTCAAATCAAATATTATCTCAACTGAATCTTATATGTACTACTAGCACTAGTTGCTAGCTTCTTTGGAGTTATAATATGTTGTAGCACATTTATTCATTGCCTTGTTAAACCCAGCACCTAAAGCCAAGCCAAACAAAATCTAAGTAAAACTCCAACCATTTGATTTTTGGTTTTAAGCCATGTGAAAAAACAATAACAAAGAAAATAAAAATTGATCAAACATGAATGAAACTTCTGGCCACTGACTAAAAAGGAAACAGAAACAAAGGAGGGGAAAACATGGAAGTAAAACGAACATGCCCAAGCCTTCATTCAAGGACTGGCTTATGAGTAGCAGGAGCCCTCCCCCTCCCCCCCATGGCCCTCGCCTGGGATTCAAAATTCGTGGACACTGTAAACTGTTTCACTTCCTTTCTGATGGAATCGACAGGGCCCCTATAAGATTGGTCAAGTCCTGCTGATCACTATGGTGTTCTGCATGATGTTGCTTTTGTTTGTCATGTAATTCGAGAATTTCCCTCATAAAATGTTTATCTAAAAGATCACGAAACAGATCGTAGATTCTGAAAACCTATCCTTGAAATTCCTTGTAGTTATGAAAGCAGAATAGACGTGAGATGGAATCTAGGAAACTCAAATTCAAAAAGGAAGAATAAGACCTCAACGAAATAACATGATCAAATATAACCACATCATTAGCATTTACAACTTTCAATACAAGCCCATC
Organism: Adansonia rubrostipa; assembly: GCA_038381775.1. Classification (NCBI taxonomy): domain Eukaryota; kingdom Viridiplantae; phylum Streptophyta; class Magnoliopsida; order Malvales; family Malvaceae; genus Adansonia; species Adansonia rubrostipa. Next base: position 2,161 of record JBBYHM010389111.1, on the reverse strand, counting down.
AGCTCGGGTTGATTAAGAAGGTACACCTGAAAAAGAAAAAGAAACAAAATGAAATGAAAATTCAAATTACAGGTGGAAAAAATGTGGACTTGTTTGCTTGGACTTGAGTTAAAACTTATCAAACAAGAGACTAGTGCATGTTGGTTGGAGTAGATGATCCATCAAATCTTGAAAAGCAATAAGCTTTCCGTATAAAATTTTTTTTTCAATATATCTACCATCCTGGTTCCTGAGACCAAAAAAGAAAAAAAAGATTGGTGCAAGCGACAGTATAAATGCATTTGATGAATAATTCAAACTTCAAATGTTCAAACACCTTACTTCCACTGTATGAACAAAGTCTTGCTATGAAATAGTGTACTCAAACCACTAAATTAGGTATTTTCCTTGTATTGGCATGGGAAAATGTTTTTCTTTGTTACTTCCTTCTCAAGAACAGTATAGAGTGGAAAAAGAAAACAAGAAAATTATTTTGGGGACATAGGTACATAAAATATAAGGAATTTGGGCCAATCTGAATATATTTCACAAAGTTTTTTCGAATTTGAGAAATACCTAATTAAGCAGTCGAGTATGAAACAAGAACATCACCTCAACAGAGTAAATAAAAATAAGGATTTGGTCATCTAACCGCCTAAAAGAGATTAGACTGTTAACTTTTTGTGCATATGAAAATATATTTTTAAAATTTTAATAATGCCACATTAATCATGATACAATGAAAATTATTAAATGTTTTAAGCACAACAAGATTCCGGCACCACCCATTGTATAGATGGATGAACTATGTACATAAAAAGGCTGTGCTTTAAAAATACAAAAAGATTGAATATTTGAAAGTAGGTAATTTTTCTTCAGGTGTATAGATTATAATCTATATTTTTTTATAATATTTTTTTATTTTCAATTAAATTAATGTCACTTGACTAAGTAAAATCAAACTTAATTAATTATTAAAAAGGCACGTACTGAAAAAATGTAAAATCATATTGGTAACTAGAATTGATACATATTATGATGTTATGCGTGGAAGAGAAAAAATTATTAAAAATATATAAAAGAGGGAAAATTGTTTAGGTTATTATTGTTTTATTGATTAAAAAATATAGATAATATATAGAAAGATTTAATTTTAGTTTTTAATTTAAAAATAGTAAAAAAAACAAATATATTTATAAATATATGTTTTTTATTTTTTATTTTGGTTTTTGTGTAATTTATTAATTGAGCTAGTCTTACGAGTTAAATGGCATAAACTCAATAAAAAAAATACCAAAAAAAAAAAGAATCTACAAATTATAAGTTGACTTTTAATACAATATAAAATCTTTATACCTTTTAAAGTTTTATATAAAATTTTTTAAAAAAATTACCCACTCTACTAAAAAAATGGCCACCTTTCTCAAAAACAATCTACTATTTTTTAAAAAACTACATGTACATGTTTTTCCTTCAAAATATATATAATTTTCTATCCACGTATTTGGTGTCAAAATATCTAGTGGTATCTACTCTAGAGGTGGTTATAGTCCGAAAATTTTTTAATTTTTTAATTTTTTTCTAGGCCCAAATCGTGTTCATCTCAGCCAAGCTCGAAGGCCAAATTAGAATAAAAATAATAAAAAATTTTTTATATTAATATTTATATATTTTATAATTATATTAAATAAAAAATAATTTATATTATTAGATAGTAATTTAAGTTGACAATTGACCCAAATTACTGAAGCTTTATCCAAGACCCTTACTCCGTGAACAAGTCCAATATATACTCAATTGATGAATTTAACAAAAAATCTAATTAAAATATTAACAATGGGTGAATTATTTACTTTTATATCTTATAAAAGCTACTTCAATACCTAAAAAACTAAACACTTTCTTTTTAAAAAATTAGCCAAGTTTTTTTTTCTTCTAAAAACTTTTTTTTACGTTATTTTTTCTTCCACCCAAGTGTGGCAGATATAGAATAAACGCAAAACAGATTTGATATTCGTAGGTACAGAAAGGGAGTACCTTGGAGTGGATAGCTCCAAAGATTATTACTTTTTACAGAAGAAATAAAGAATATTGTAGAGTCCTACCAACAAATCAGAGTGGCGCAGCGGAAGCGTGGTGGGCCCATAACCCACAGGTCCCAGGATCGAAACCTGGCTCTGAT
>JBBYHM010389080.1:0-14811 GCA_038381775.1 Adansonia rubrostipa | reverse complement strand
CTTTCATACATATTTTTTTTAAAAAAATATTTACATGAAAGTAGTTTCACATCATAAAACATATAAAATAAAATAAATAAAATATAAAAAAACTGATAAATGATAACTTGTCGTGTGATAAGATGGAATCCAAAAATTCCTTTGACAACTTGATATCCAAATTAGCCATCCATGGAATAGTCAAAATTTTTTTGATTTCTTTTACGGATGGTTGGGCTAATAGAGAGGATCGCAATCCTCTTTGCCTCTATCTTCATGTATGTTTTCACAAAATTTTTAATCAAGGTAGCTTATTCTTTATTTTCCTCATCAGACCTTTAAAGGTCATTTAGGATTTTTTTTTGCTTATCAGTTAGAAGTGATTCTCTTAACATATTACATTTAACAATATCACTTCTAATATATGTGCTACCTTTCCAAATCAACTCTTGAATTTTATTGATTACGATAATGATGTGGTTGACAATATTATCATTATTTGGATCTATTTGGTAATTTTTCAGATCTCGTAATAGCATTTGGACTCTCCTTCTATCGTCTTCGGTGCTAATAACCATAGGTGTTCGAATAATTCTTGTCATTTTTCTATAACAAATAAGAACAAAAGAAAAAAATATGACAATGATCATATAAACAACACATGTTTATTATGATTAACAATAAATTTTAATTGAGAGATTATTCATTGTCTCATTAAGTCCAATGCTTGAATGCTTTTAAATACATATATATATATATATATGCCTTAAAAAATATTGGCTTTAATATATGTAGATATAAAACAATAAAAAGCCAATTGTATAAATGCCTTAAGAAAAGCATTCTGCCAACACATCTTATCCATTTATTTATTAACATATATAAATATATTATAAACATTTTGTCCATGCATTCTATACTATTAGAAAAAAGTAATAATGCATAGCCTTAAAAAAAGGGCAAACATTCACATTTTCAAAAAAAAAAAAAATTATCAAACATTCTGTCATTTTAAGTATTACATTTGGTTCTGTAATATTAACCAAATATAACATACACAAATTTTAAAAAAATATTCACGTAAATAATAAAATATTAGACACTTCATATTCAAATTGATGGCTTTCGGACATATTTCGATTTGGATTTCAAGATAATAAAAAAAACAAAAAAAAATGCTTCATTAATATCAGAAATCAAGCCTAAAGGCTCTGACACCAATGATGATTATTATGTATAAATAATCTATATACAAATACAAAATTTAAATAACTTATAGGATCATTTAATGCAGAATTGGTCTTGATTCACTGATCGGAGACAAGATCACATAATTGGATATTATCTGTTTTCACAGCACTAAATTTCTTTAATTTTTTTGTAGAGAGACAAAGTATCGTTCTTTTATTTTTATTTTATTGCCTAAAATATTCATGCAAAATCTTAAGAAATATATCCTTTTCTTTTTAAAAGGCAAAATCATGCATATATATATATGTATCCTAATAACATGGGATTTGTTGCATGAAAACTGCCAAGCAGTTACCATGCAAACTGCCTTTTTGGCAGTTTGCAACCTTTCAAATATATAGGATCGGGTTCTACCCCATTATGGGCGGATCCCGACCCTATATTTCTAACATACCCATTTTGAGTCATCTGAATGGCTATTCAATGAAATCGAGAATAGCAAAAAAAAACTTGTAAAAAATAGAAAATTCATCATCTTCCTTAGAAATTATCTAATAAAGCAACATAAGAAAACAACAAACGAAAACAAATAAAAAATAAGAGGCTTCATGGGTTCTAATTTTGTCTATAGAAAAAGCTGATAAAGTTGAAACAAAAAACAAAAAATTAGGTGATTGATAGTGATGGAAAAAGATTTTGGGTGTTTTGTGTGGGTTTTAAGCTTTGATTAATGCTTTAGATGTTGATTTCAGAGAAAAATGAGTTGAATAGTAGTTTGTGATGAAATTTTGGATTAAAAAGAATGCCAATCGACGACAGCGTACAACAATAAGCAATAGTGATCATTTTCAAAATTTGGTAATAATAGTGGTTTTTGGGTTTAAGGTTTTTTATGATTGATGGAAAAAGCTAAAGAAATGAAGTGAAGTAGAAACGAAAAATGAGCTTAGAGAAAAATTAGAAGAAGAAAAGTGAATAATATTTTTAAATAATATTTTTAATAAAATATTTTTAGAGTTATTATTAAATGTTAAATATTATTTTAAAATATATTGATAATAGTTTATAGTAGATAAAAAATAGTTTAATTTTTATAAATTAACTATCATTAATATTTAATTTAAGAGTTAATAGTATTTTTATATTTATTCGTTATAATATTTTTTACATATTTTAACCGACAGAACATTTTAGCGATGTTTTGGTGATGTATAGACATCATTTTAATGGAGTTATTTACAGGAAACCTTATCACTAACAGCATGTTATAAGAGACTTGATGAACTTAAATGATTATGTTAAGAAGGCCCTAGTTAGTGGTGTAATGGAGTCTTCAATCATATTAGGCAGCGTAGTAAAGGCATAAGCATTGGGAACGTTTGGAAATGCTTGCCATCAATAATTTTTTAAAGTCATATGCTCTATTGATTTGGCAAGAGAATTAATGAACATCAAAGATGTGCTGGCAAAGTTTCATGTAATAAAAAATATGTTTCTTGGAGATCATAGGAGGAAAGAGATTGATGATAGACAATCGCATTTTACAAAAAATGTAAGAAGTGCTAGATGTTAATAATAAGATCAAGATGCAATGCATTTCCATCCTCACTATTTTATCAAATTAGGTTAAAAAACCTTTATTCTAAAATCTAGTTCATGTGATAATTATTTAAAATATTCAATCAGTTTCAAATTTATGCTTGGAATCCATTAAATCAAAATATAATTTGGTTCAAAGTATAAACAAAATAGCCTTTGAATTTTGGTGTGTTATATTAACTATCTTTCACGAAACATCTGCTGGATGAAAAAGCCCTGCTCTTACGAAAATTAGGTAAAGTCTATAATTGGGTTGAATGTTCACTCATTATAAAATTTCATGCAATGAGGCCTAAGTAAAAGGGCTTTAGATGGCCTAATGTATCCAACATTCAAAAGCTTTTTCAATTGTCTCTGCAAATCCTCTAACTTTGGTAGTGACATTCGGATAGGGGCTTGGCTGTCGGTTTGACATTGTGCACCAGTTCAGTCTTACGATACACCTTTCTTTTAGGTGACAACCTTTTTAGCAATTTCGCAGGCATCACATGACTAAAGAATTGCAACACCCTCAATACCTTCAAAAGGGTCTTATCTATAGGTTTTTAAGGCTCATTGAACTTCAAAGCTGCTAAAAAGGTGACTTCATCTCTACATACATCCTTAGTAAATTAGAATGCAAACAACACCTTGGCTTCAATAACTGTTTCTCAATTTATTAGCATAATGCGTTGATAACGGTCATCCAAGATGCATATGCAATTGGTAAAAGGTACAAAGAGAACATTAATTTGATCAAAGAAATTTAAGCTAACCACAAAGTCATAGTCATCAAATGGTAATGCCTCAATGGTTTCCTTACTTTTCCAATGGCTAAGTTATAGGTCCACTTCTTTTGCCACACCCACGGTAAACACTTCCTTTGGGTTGACTCTTTTGATCTATTCGGTTATCCCTCAACTTTGATATCAAACTTTTTGGCACTATCCTTGGACATGAACAAATCTAACATTTTTGTTTCAACCAAAGTAGTTAATTTTATGTTTGCAACAGTAATGTCCACGAACATGAGCCCTTTATGCTTTTAACATCTTTTTGCCTTCATAAAACTCTGTAGATACCTAATTTCGTCTGGGTTTCCTTTTTCTTTTTTTATAATCCTGAATATCCAATATTGAGAACTTAACGGCAACCCTCATTGGGAATGATTTTTTCAGATGAATTAGATATTTCCAAAACCTTTTTATTCATAGTTAAATGGCTGCAAGTTCACGTGGTAAAAAGAGTCACACTTTGATCTCTAATTTCAGATATAGAAGACAAATAACTAAGAGAAAACCATTTTTTATTTTTTCTTGTCAAAAATTTGAAAATTTGTTTCTACGGACGATATCGCAGTCAAATTTTCCATTTTAAAGAATTTTTAGATAATTTTTCATTAAACTTGGAAAGTTGACTGTCATATAATTGTATCGATACTTGCATGGCATTTATGCTGATATGTACTCTAAGAAAAAAGAAATATCCAAGGAAAAATTTATATTGGCATTTTATACCATAGGGAGTCAAGTTGTCCATTTTTGTGACTAATTTTGATTTTTTCACAACATTACGAGTCTTATATTCATAAAATTTTTCTTCGTAAAATTATTTTAGATCCTTGATTTTCATTTTTATCATTTTATAAATTAATATCTAGGATGATATATCTTATTTAATTCATTTTATATAAGTTTAAATGTATTCTTTAAAATTTTCTCGATTCAAAAATACGAGCTTTCCTTTACCTGTAAACTTTTATGGTGAAATTTTCTCAAGTTTTTAACTTCAAAAATCTTTAAAAATTTGTATTTAATTACTAGTAAATCATTTTTTTCAATATTCATTTTATTTTATAAGTTTTACATTTTTTTATATTTTCAAAATACAGAGTTTTTACTCCGTAAATTTTTTTTCGAGAAGATTTTTCTCAGTTTATAATTTTTAAAATTCTTCAAATATTATTATTTAATTCATATTAAATAAGTTTAGGAAAATTTCTTTTATTTTATTAGTTTTGGATTTTTCTTTTGAAATTCTCTTATTTTTGAAATGCGAAGTTTTTAACTTCGTAATTTTTTTGGAAGATTTTTCTTAGTTTATAATTTTTAAAATTCTTTAAATATTATTATTTATTCCATAGTAAATCAGTTTAGAAAAAAATCAATTTATTTTATGAGTTTTAAAATTTTTCCTATTACTAAGATATAGATTTTTCTACTCCGTAAATTTTATCGGTTGGATTTTTCTGAGTTTATAATTTTTAAAATTCTTCAAATATTTTTTTGAATTCATATTAAATTAGTTTTTCAAAATCCATTTTATTTTATGAATTTTGCATTTTTTATATGTAACAATTTTTCTCGACAAATGTTTTTTCTCGTCCTCGTACATAAAAAATTGTTTTTATTATTAAATTGAATTAAATTGATTATATGAAATTTTATTTTAAAAACATAATTTTTTATTTTTATAATTTAGTTCTTATAGTTAATTTTTACGGTATAATTTTACATATTATATACAAATATCACTCAAAATATCTATAGAAATCAATGATACCATGCATCACATCATAAGGAGACAAGAGTTATAAATTTAAATCTGATCAATTTGTCAAAGATCAAATCATATCTCAAATAAATCAAATAAAAAATTAAAAAATTCAAGGAATTATTACGTGTAATAAATGAAAGAAAGAAAATCAAAGAAAATAAGGGAGAAGCCAATGGCCAAGGGTTTCTTTTCACCATTTGGCCGATCCTCTCTCTAGAAAAAAAAAAAGAGAGAGAAAGCCTTCATGAAAGGTTAATGGCTTTCATAAGCCAAAAACCTTAGAAAAAAATCAATTAAATTACTTAAATTTCTCGTGTTTTTCAAGCTTTCAAGATAGATTTTTTTACCTTGTTAGTTTTTACTCTTAGTTCTTCATTTTTGTGAGTCAAAATCATGTTAAGGCTCATGGATTTTTATCCATATTGAAAGGCTAAACATGATAACATAGAAATTTTTTGTATTTGTTGTGATTTTTTTGTTAAATCTTGTTTTTTTTATATAGAATATTATTCTTATGGCGATGATTTTGGTTTTATTCTGTTCATGTTTATGTTTAAATTACTTTTTGATGTTATTTTAATGATTAATATGTTGATTAGTATATTAGTATATTTATTTTATGATTTTAATTTTATTTAGGTTTAATAATAATTTTTATGCTTGCTTTCGTGATTTTTTTATATCAAAGTATGCATATGTTTCAGGATTTCCACTTTGGCCAAATCTGATTGAAATTTTTTATGATGATTTTATGCCTACTTTTGTGATAATTTTATGTTTTTTTTTAAAAATTTTTTAGGCCATTTTGGAATATTAGTAAACATAAGGACTAAATGTAAAATATTGAATTTTTTTAAGAACTATTCTTGCTTGGTCGAGAGCTTCATGGCTGCATGGAAATTGATTTTGTGTTTACAAAAATGATTTATTCATTTTTAAAACTTTAGGGGGTCATTTTGCATTTTTAGGAAATTTAGGGACTAAATTGAAAAAAAATGAAAAAACATGCTTTATGGCTAAGAGTGCTTGGCTGAACCTTTTTTCATATGTTTCCATGTTTTCTTTGTTGATTCTTTGCTGCTTCAATGACTTGTTGTGATGTTTGCGATATTTTATTATATAAGGGTTGAAATATAATTTTACAAAGTTTAGGGGTCATTTTATAAATTCTAGAAATATACTTTTTAAAGGCCAAAGTGTTTGGCCGAATCCTTGTTTGTATTTTGCTGTATTTTTCATATATATTTGCATGTAATTTTTATGATTTTTTCGGTTATTTTATTATTTAGGCACTAAAATGAAAATTTTATAATGCTTAGGGACTAAATAGCAAATTTTCATATTTAGAGTGCAAAATGGACATTTTACTCGTTTTAAAGATTTATATTATTTCTATGGCCTTCCGTACGGATATAAAAATTTTAAAACTTTTCGTGTTTGTTCGATCTTTCGAAAGATCCAAAATGTAATTTTCAAAAATTTAAAGACTTGATTGCAAATTTTGCATTTTAAGCCAAATTTAAAATTTTAGCTTTTCCATTTAGACTAAATTCATCTACTTTTCATCATTTTAGTGTCAATTAGGGTACCGAGATACTTTCACGTCAAAGGTATACTCTAAGGGTATTTTGGTAACTTTTCTAAAACTAAGTCCTAGGTAGTAACCGAGATGTTTTTATGCCAAACATGCATATTCAGGATAGGTTCATCCAGTTCTCATCATTTTAGCACTCGTTAGGGTTACCAGTATACTTTCACGTCGAAGGTACACCCTAGGGGCATTTTGATAATTTTATCATCGAGATGCTTTTATGCCGAAGGCGAATTAGTTTAGCCTTTCTAAATCATTTTAAGGTCCATTAGGGTTACCGGGATACTTTCATATCGAAGGTATAAAAGGAGAAAAATTTCGACCAATCACAAATTGCCATGTATAAATTGAAATTTCTTTTAATTAAGAAATTATCAATTAAATTCTACATCACTATGTTGATGATATCATAAATAGATGTTTATATTTAATTAAATTAAAATTATTTAAAGATAAATAAAATAATTTTATTTCTAATTAAATTAAATTAATTACGAGATAAATAAAAATATTTTATCTCTAATTAAATTAAATTAATTAAGAGATAAATAAAAAAATTTTGTCTCTAATTAATTAAATTAATTATGAGATAAATAAAAGAGTTTTGTCTCTAATTAAATTAAATTAATTAAGAGATAATTTATCAAGATAAATTTGTTAAAGAAGTTATATTTTTTAAGAACTTTTTTTTTACTTGGCTCATTGGCACTATAAAAAGGGGTCTCCACCTAAGCCTTTGAACACAATTCACAAGCCTGAAGAGAAGAAGTAGATTTTGAAGATTCAAGTCCTCTCAAAGTCTCAAGAAGTTTTTTCTTAAGAACATGAAGAATGCAAAGAACACAGCTCTTGTTCTTTAAGAAGCTTTTCTCCAATCCTGTTCCAGCAACAGAAAAGAGTTAAATTTCGTTCGTCAAGATCAAGTCTAGAAGACTTTTGAAGGGTACCTCAGTGATTCATGATCAAGAAGTGGACCATAGTTATCCAAGGTCAAGTTTAGAAACCCCTGGATCGAAGTTTTTATTAAAGAAAAGAATCAAAAGATTTCTTTATTTTAAAGAACATTCAAAGATTGCAACTCAAGTCTGATAAATCAAGTTTATTTATTTCTCTCTAAATTTTCTTTGTCATATTTTTTGACACGAAATTTGTGTGTACAAATTTCTGGCATGCCTGTTGGAATGATCTCTGCCTTTCATCTATTTTCTTTAAAATTCAAGTTATCAAGTTGCAATGGCTCTCAAGAAGAACCCTGTCAACAAACTAACTCTTAAACCTACTCTCGCTGATCCTGCAGTCTACCCTGCTTCATCAGCCAGCATTGATGTCACTACTTATCCTTATGGCACTAAGGTGAAGACCAAATCTCTTTTTGAACTTTATGATCAGACTTCTCCAGTGCTTAACCAAAATCAACTCTTTGAGACTTTTTCAAGTCAAGACTCAGAAGAAGTTCTTGTTGAACAGCTAGATTCTGGATCAAGTCCAAATCACCAAAAATCATCCAAGCAGCAACATAACTGCTAAGGTGGTAGCTTCAAAACATCTTCTTCTCCAAAATTAAACTTTAGAGTAATGAATGTAATGATAACTGGCACCACATTACTTGAAGAGCAAGTTACAATTTTGGCAAAATCTGTCACAGCTCTCGCAGCAAGTATTAGAGAAAAAAATGAACATATTGCCTTCTTGATGGATAGGATGGCTACTTTTATTGGAAAGAAATCAATGGCCTTAAGTGAAAATGGTCAATCAAATCTTCAAAATGATGTTATGAACTCTAACACTGAAAATGCTATTCAGTCAGAGCAAAAGATCTTATCAAAGAAACTATCAAGGATCAAGTTGACAGCATCACTCAACCTTCATACACATATGCAAAGCCATATTCTCCAAGGATTGATCATTTACGGATGTCTGAAAATTACCAACCTCCAAAGTTTTAGCAGTCCAATGAAAAAGGAAATCCACGCCAACATGTTGCACATTTTGTGGAAACTTGTAATAATGCTGGAGCCTACGAAAATCTTATGGTAAAACAAGTTGTTTGATCTTTGAAGGGTAATCCTTTTGATCTTGAGCTAGATCAATTGATAGTTGGGAACAACTTGAATGAGAATTTCTCAATTGGTTCTATAGCACTCGTCGCATCATCAGCATGATTGAGCTCACTAGCTCATGCCAATGGAAGGATAAACTAGTAATAGATTACATCCATAAGTGGAGGAATTTAAGCCTTAATTGCAAATAAACACTGTGTGAGTCCTCTGCCCTTAACATGTGCATACAAGGCCTGAACTGGGGCTTACGTTACAGTCTTCAAGCATCAAACCTAAGATCTTTAAAGAGTTGGCTACTCGTGCTCATGACATAGAGCTAAGTATGCATCTTCTAGAAATCAAGAGCCTCTTGTGCAAGAGACGAAAAAGGGTAAGGAAAATCAAGACATTCGAAAAAGGGGAAAAACCTTTGCTAATAATGGAAAGAGCAAACAATCCATGGTTGTGGATACCAAGCCTCTTATGATCTCTCTTAAGTCAAAACAAGTTCAAGAAGCAAAACATACACCTGCCAAAAATAGAGGCAAAGCTAAAATCACCTTGAAGGAAAGGCAAGAAAAGAAATACCTTTTCCCTGATTATGATGTTGCTAGCATATTAGAAGAACTTTTGAAGACTAAGCTGATTCAGTTGCCAGACATAAAGCGGCCTGAAGAAGCTAATAAAGTTGATGATCCCAACTATTGCAAATATCATCGATTAGTTAGCCACCCCATGGAAAAATATTTCATCTTGAAAGACAAAATCATGGCACTTTATGAAGAAGGAAAGATTTAATTTAAAGAAGAAATAATGTCAACAAACATGGCATCAATCACTATGGTTCCGTATTCTAATTTCTTAGATAAGACCATAAAGTTTTGCTCTTTTGATCCTATCAGACTCTCTTCAAACACAAGTACAATGGTGGAGCTCCAAGCGAATGGGTGCAACTATCTATTGCAAGAAGCAAAGGGGAAAACGATGGCTGGACATTAGTCACATGTCAAAGAAGTAGAAAGCAAAATCTTCCAAAGCCTGTGAGGGTCTCCATAAGTGCTAAGATGATTGGGTGGCAATGTAAAGCTCCAAAGCCCACAATGCCTTAAATAAAAACAAGTTCATCCAAGCATAAAAATTCAACTTTAAAAAAGTCACGAAGACCAGTCACTTTAAATGAATACGTGCCGATCCAATTTAGAAATAAAGATTTGCTCCCTATGAATTATGACAATATTAATGGTAATGAAGAATTTAAAGATGAAGACAACTTAGATACAGTCGTTATTGGAACTAGAGATCATTCTTGTGGCTCGAGCATTAGCTTCACAAGTTAAGATCTACTGCTTGGATCAACTCTTCATAATTGACCATTATTTGTCATGGGATTTACTTGCGAACAAAAGATCAATAGGATATTGGTGGATGATGGTTTCGCAGTCAATATACTCTATTTAAAGACAATGAAAGAATTGAGAGTTCCTTTAGATGAAATAATGCAAAGTCGTCTAATGATTCAAAGATTCAACCAAGGGGGCAAAGAGCTCTTAAAAAGCTTAGACTTTAACTTTTCATTGGAGACATGGAGTCTTATCCACTCTTTCATGTGATTGTTACCAAACAACATACAATATGTTGTTAGGATAACTATGGATACATCAAAATGGTGTGGTCTCCTTTACTTTTCACTAATGTTTTAAGTATTGCAGAAATGGTCAAGTCAAGACGATCGTTGCTGATGCCAAACCATTTACCTCCATCGAGGTTCATTTTGCAGATGCTAAGTTTTATGTGGAGGGCACTTTCATTGAAGAAGTAATAACTGCTTCTGTGAAAGAATTAAAGCAAAAGGAAAAAAATTTCACTCCTTCCACCAACAAAGATAAAATCAGTCAAGGTTTAAATAATTTAACTCTTCTTTTCACTAACTTGGAAGAATCAACAATTCTTAAACCTCCTTTGAAAGGATATGTCAAGCTAATTGAACAATCACTCTTCGAACATTAAGATCTTCCTTCCCATCGAGCTAGAGGTTTTAACTCTAATGCCTACAGACTACTTGTCAAAGCTGGATATAAGCTAGAATATGTTGTTAAGTTGACAGAAAAACCTAGCAATGCAAAGTCACAAATTCCAATCAAGGTTTCTTAAGTATGGCAAAAAATGATTGATCATGTCAAAACATCCATACAAGGACTTAGATTTTCTCTGTTAAAATTGAAGATTCGTAAAGAATCTTCAAATTATATAAATGCGAAAGAAATTCTTGAGGAGCAAAAAGATTCAATAGAGCCACTAAGACCTTCAGTGTTTAATCATTTAGGAACACGTCCAACGCAATTCTCAGTGTTTGATCGTTTGAGCATTCAATTACCTTGAAGGTTAGTGTTTGAGCGGATAAGGCTAAAAGCTGATGGAGCTTCTACAACTAAGCTGATACCCGTTCATGCAAGGCTAGAAAGTTTAAACTCCAAAAATGACAACCAAAGTCAAAAAAGAAAAACCCCAACCTTTAATGAAGCGAGGGGTTTTCATAGCAAAATTCCTTCTTGAATGAAAAGGCAAAGCGAGTGGGAAATAACTACTGGTGAAGTTTTGAAGGCTAAAAAGCATACAGTAGTGATAACTAAGCAAGATGTATCTTCAGAGGAAAAACAATTTGTAGAAATTAAAATAGTCACTTCGCATCATGTATCTATAAAGGAAGCTAATGAAGAACCACAGGAATAAGATGCTTAAGAAGCCCCTTCATCATTTGAAAAAGGAAATCAGGCTACCATTGATAAGCTAAAAGAGGTTAACATCGATACTTGTAAGATCCATGTCCAATTTTTGTCAGTGTTTGTTTTTCTTTAGAAGAAGAAAAAGCTTATCTTGATCTTTTGATTGAGTACAAAGACGTATTTGCTTAGACCTATAAAAAAATGCCATGACTTGATCCAAAAATAGCTGTGCATCATCTAGGTGTCAAAAGACTATCAGACCTATCAAACAAGCTTAACGACGTTTTTATCCTAACTTGATTCCTTAAATTAAAGCTGAAGTCAATAAGCTCATTAAATTCAACTTTATTAGAGAAGTTAAGTACCCTACTTGGATATCAAACGTTGCCCTAATAAGAAAGAAGAATGGTCAACTCCGAATTTGGGTGGACTTTCAAGATTTAAACAATGCTTGCCTAAAAGATGATTTCTCTCTTCCTCTAACTAAGATAATGGTGGATGCTACAACTGGTCATGAGGCTTTGTCTTTCATGGACGAGTCATCTGGTTATAATCAGATTTACAGAGCTTCAAAGGATAAAGAACTTACTGCTTTTCGCACTTTAAAAGGGATATATTGTTATGAAGTTATGCCTTTTAGGTTAAAGAATGTTGGTGCTACGTATCAAAGAGCAATGCAGAAGATCTTCAATGATATGCTTCACAAAAATGTCAAGTGCTATGTGGATGACTTAATTGTGAAGTCGAAGAAAAGGGCAGATCATCTCATTAATCTCCGTCAAGTGTTCGAAAGATTACGCAGGTACTAATTAAAGATGAATCCATTAAAGTATGCTTTTGGCGTATCGTCGAGCAAGTTTCTAAGGTTCATTGTGAGACATTGTGAAATTGAGATTAATCATTTAAAGATAGATGCGATCATGAAAATGCCAGAACCACGTAATCTCTGTGAGCTAAAAAGTTTGCAAGGAAGATTAGCATATATTCGATGCTTCATATAAAACTTGGCAAGTCGATGTCAACCATTCAATCGGCTGATGAAGAAAGATGTTCCTTTTATTTGGGATGAAGCTTGTAGTAATGCTTTCAAAAGCATTAAGGCTTATTTGTTGCCGCCTGTTTTAAAAACACCTATAAGAGGAAAACCTTTGATCCTTTATATTGCTGCATAAAAGCATTCTTTAGGAGCATTGTTAGCACAAGAAAATGACAAAGAAAAGGAAAATGCACTGTACTATCTTAGTAGAACTCTTAATAGTGCTGAGTTAAATTATTCTCCTATTGAAAAGACTTGTTTGACATTAATATTTGCTGTTAAAAAGTTAAGGCATTATTTGCAAGCTCACATTGTCCATTTGATATCTCGAGCAGATGCTCTAAAGTATCTTATGTCCAAGGATGTACTTAGTGGAAGATTGGCAAAATGGGCTCTCTCGCTATAAGAGTTTGATATCACTTATGTTCCATAAAAGGCTGTCAAGGGCAAGAATTGGCTGATTTTCTAGTGAACCATTCCAAATGATTGAGAATTCTCTAAAGATCTTCTCGATGAGGATGTTCTTTTTATTAAAATTCCCAGGCCATGGAAGTTGTTCTTTGATAGAGCTGCATAGCAAGATGGAGCTGGAGCGGGTATTGTTTTTATCACTCCAGAAGGTGATGTATTGCCTTACGCATTCACTCTCATTGAAAATTGTTCCAACAATGTAGTAGAATACCAAGCTTTGATCATTGGACTGGAGATGGCAATTGATATGAAAGTCACCCAACTTAAAGCGTATAAAGATTCTAAATTGGTCATCAACCAACTTCTTTCACTTTATGAAGTAAAGAAATTGGAGCTTTTACCATATGTCAACTATGTGAAGAAACTCTTTGAATGGTTTGACAAAGTGAACTTAGAACACGTGCCAAGAAAAAAAAATAGACAAGCTGTTTCTCTGGCCAGTTTGGCATCATCTCTTGTATTACCAAGTGTCGAAGTAAAGGTTCCTTTGTGTAAACGATGGGTTTTGCCAACAATTACTATCTCTAAAAAAAAAATCGAATCCAACGTTGTTTCAATTTGTGAAATTGAGAAAAAAGATTGGAGGCAACCATTGATTAATTATCTAGAGTATGGTAAATTACCCAATGATCTAAAGCATAAAACAGAAGTGAAACGTCGAGCTCGTCGATTTCTTTACTTTAAGGGTACACTTTATCATCATTTTTTTTATGGAGTCTTTCTTCAATGTTTAGGAGAAGATGAAGCATCCAAAGCTCTATAAGAAGCTCATTTCGGAGTTTGTGGTGCACATCAATCTAGAGCTAAGTTACACTTTCAAATAAAAAAGATGGGATACTATTGGCCTACAATGGTAAAATACAGCATGGACTATGCCAAGAAGTGTCAAACTTGTCAGTTTCATGCTAACTTTACCCATCAACCTCCTAAACCATTACATCCAACAGTCACATCTTGGCCATTTGATGGTTGGGGCCTTGAATTGGTAGGGCCATTACCAAGAGTTTGATGGGGCATATGTATATACTTGCAGCTATATATTACTTTTCAAAGTGGGCATAAGCAACACTTTACAAAGAAGTGAAGAAAGAAACTGTGGCAACTTTTATTCGCACTAATATCATTTATTGGTACGGCATACCATGATACATCATGACTGATAATGGGAAGCAATTTGACATGAGCAAATTATGAGCACAGACTTCAAGCAATATCACTCTTCAATGTACCATGCTCCAGCAAATGGATTGGTAAAAGCTTTTAACAAGACTTTATGCAATCATCTTAAGAAAGTTGTTAACCGTTTAAAAAAAGATTGGTATGAAAGGATGGGAGAAGCTTTATTGGCTTATCATACTACATATTGCACACCAACTCAAGCTACTCCATATTTACTTGTTTATGGTGTAGAAGTTGTTCTATCGCTTGAGTGGCAAATTCCATCATTAAGGATTGCAATTCAAGAAGGTATTACTAATGAAGACAATGTGCATCTACACTTCGAGGAATTGGAAGCCTTGGATGAGAAAAGATTGGAAGCACAACAATGCTTGGAGTGCTATCAAGCTCGATTGTCCAAAGCTTTTAACAAGAAAGTTAAGCCACAGTCATTTCAAGTTGGAGACTTAGTCCTTGCTGTGAGAAGAC